>JASDQU010688306.1:106566-118334 GCA_032191745.1 Picea mariana
TTTTAAGAAGTAAACCCAAGTACGTCTGGAAAAGTCATCAATGAAAGTTAAGAAATACTTGCACCCAGAAAAAGAAGGAGAAGAAAGTGGACCACACAAATCACTGTGAACAAGCTGCAAAGGACCCGAGGCGTGCCAAGAGGCACGTTTGTCAAAATTGTCCCGATGATGTTTGTCGAGAACACAACCGACACAAACACCATCTTTGCATGAAACAAGAGGAATACCAGTCACCATCTGTTGATTACATATTTTCTGCAATGAGAGATAGTTTAGATGACCAAACCGCTCATGCCAAAGTTTGCTCAAGTCATCGCTATGAGCAACAAAAATTGATGAAAAATCTGATGACCCAAAGTTGTCAAACTTGTACAACCTGGTAATATCATCAGCAATTCTAGTTGCAAGAATATTCCTAGGATATTTTCGATCCTTGATTACAACTTGGTGAGGTGAAAACTCGACGGTTTTACCTTCACCTAAATCAATGGTTTGATGTACTGATAGAAGGTTACAAGAAAGATTTGGAACACATAATACATCATTGAAATGACCATTTTCTACCTGAACTGTTCCAGATCCTACAACACTAAGAGATCTATCATCACCAACAAATATTTTCATGGTGTTACATTCATTTAGAGCAGAAAATATGGCTTTATCCTTAGCCATATGATAAGATGCTTCTGAATCAATAAGCCACTCATAAGAAGAAGAAGTAGTAGTAGAAGGTGTATTGAAGGAAAAACCAGAAACAGAAAGTGCATGTCCATGAGAAGAAGAAGAAGAAGAATCAATACTGATGTCGTGCTTCTTCATCGTTGCTTCTAAGGCTGACATCTTCTTGAAATATTATGACTCATCATGACCATCTTGATCACAAAAGTTGCAATGTCTGTTAGTATTCTTACTTTTATATTTTTTTCCTTTGTCACCATTAGGAGCTGAAGTTGTCTGAGCGGGTTTGGGACCCTTAGTTTGTTTGTTTTTGTAGTGAGGATGTTGCTTCTTGGGATACTTGGGTTTATCTTTTTGTTGGGCAACTAAGGCTTTGTTGGAGGTACCTACAGTTTTGATCACTCCAAGTTGTACAAGATTATCTTCCTCTCTAATCAAAGAAGCACAAAAGGACTCAAGAGTGGGTTTTACATAAGATTTCCCTAGAGCCTCTTTCATGGCATAAAAGGTAGATACAAACACAGAATATGCACTACCTAGCTTAGAAAGAATAAGATATATGCAACTCTCTTCCTCCATTTTTATCGTACATTCTTCACATAAAATTATGAGTGTTTTAAACTTAGATAGATAGTCTCTAAGGCAACAAAAATCACTTGGACTCAAGGTTAGTATTTGATTTTCTAACTATTGTGCTCGAATAATATTGAGTTTACCAAACACAGATTCAATCGTGTTCCAAGCTTCTTCGGGGTCATCAATTCCTTGAAGGTGGTACCTTAAATCAGGAGAGATGTACATTCTGATTAGTCAACGTGCTTCATCATTCCTATTATCCCATTTGGCTTTCTTATCATCATCAGTGGGTGTTGTTTCATTTCCCAAAGTAATCTGGTACAAGCCTTTACTTCTTAATAAATCTTCCATATGGGATTTCCATTGGAAGTAGTTGTTGCTGGTAAGCAAGACATTACTTGTAGAAGCCATATTAAATATGCAGATAATGTGGATTTAAAAACTGAAACTAATGATTTGGATGGAAAGATCTCGAAAAGTTATGCGGTTTTAAAAACAACGACACTGAAAACGGACTTCCGATGTGAGAGTTATGCCATTTTAAAAAAAGGCATAAACGGTAACCAAATAACCACGTGATAGTGTAAGCTACTTTATGAAGTGACCCACTTTTATAAAGAGAAGTGGGGGTCACTTTTACAATGAAGTTATCTTATAACAGAAAAGTTGCATGCAAAATAAATAACTCTAAAATAAAATATAAAGGTACTTATAGTGATTCACTTTTATACTTGAAGTGAAATGCACTTTACAATTTTTAGCATGAACTTTTTCAAAAAAAGTAACAAAAGAGAGAATTGAACTCAAGACCTCTTACTTAATAAGGCAAGTTTTAACCAAATGGTCTAGAAAAACATATTGTAATGTTCAGAAGGTGTTGTTGTTGTTGAAGACGACCTTGGAGAGCATGCTAAAAAAAAACTCTTTTTACACCAGAAAAAATTTCACTTCTCGATGACAACAAGGGTTAGATCTCGGTTAGCTTACCCAGAAGATGCACCTTTTCCTATCTGTTTCTGATTTGCTGAGATCGCACAGGGCGCGGGGCAAAGAGCATACACAAATCTCTGGATCTGACTGTAATGGTCATATCTTGGGCAAACGGAAACCTTTTCGAGTGAAATGAAAAGTGTTCATGAATGAAATGAGTACTCCAGACACAATGGAACAGTCCTCTCAACCCAGAAATGTATGAAAATGCCAGAAAATGGAGATGAGACAACTCATCTTCATGATCTCGATCTGCAACAGGAGCGGGTCTTCAAACAAACTTTGATACCATGTTCGACAACACATGTATTCCAACAGAGGATGAACACCTTTAGTAAACTCTCACGTAACCAGATAAAAGATCAACACACTGATGTTTTCATGTGGTAAAACCCCTACGAGGAAACATCCACGGCCCCAGCCAACGCGGCCATTTGGAGAAGTTTATTAATGCAAAGAAAAAGATTACAGAGAGATTTTACAAGAGAGTTTCTCACAATCGATCATCGGCAAATGACCCTCCATGCTATTTAAATAGAGATCATGGACCAATCGGGAACTAAGCCATGGATCAATGGCCGTTAAGATCGAGGAGAGTATGAACCGTCAGATCACTCTATGTCAGGAACATATCGTGATCGTCGGATTTCCTAACTACAAATGCATACTAATGCATACTAACGAAACACACTAAGAAACACACTTTTACCTAACGACATATTATACCAAGTAGATCTTAACTAACTCCTAAGTGTCTAAATATCCTAACACCCAAGGCATGCCAAGAGGCATGTTTGTCAAAATTGTCTCGATGATGTTTGTCGAGAACACAACCAACAAAAACACCATCTATGCGTGAAACAAGAGGAAGATCAGTCACCATCTGTTGATTACATAGTTTTTGCAATGAGTGATAGTTTAGATGACCAAACTGCTCATGCCAAAGTTTGTTCAAGTCATCGCTATAAGAAACAAAAATTTATGGAAAAGATGATGACCCAAAGCTGTCAAACTTGTACAACTTGATAATACCAACAAAAATTCTAGTTGCAAGAACATGCTTAGGATCTTTTAGATCCTTGATTACAACTTGGTGAGTTGAAAGCTCTACGATTTTTCCTTCACCTGAATAAGTGATTTGATATACTAATAGAAGGTTACAGGAAAGACTTGGAACACATAATACATCATTGAAATGACCATTATCTACTTGAATTGTTCCAAATCCTACAACACTAAGAGATCTATCATCACCGACAAATATTTTCTTGGTGTTACATTCCTTTAGAGCAAAAAATATGGCTTTATCCTTAGCCATATGATACGATGCTCCAAAATCAATAAGCTACTCATCAAAAGAAGAAGTAGAAGTTGCACTGAAGGAGAAACCAGAAGCAAAAAGTGCATGTCCATGAGAAGAAGAAGTAGTAGTAGAATCAATATTGATGTTTTGCTTCTTCATCGCTGCTTCTAAAGCTGTCATCTTCTTGAAACATTTGGACTCGCCATGACTATCTTTCCCACAAAAGTTGCAATGTCTGTCAATCTTCTTATTTTTAGATTTTGCTACTTTGTCACCAATAGGAGTTGAAGTTGTCTGGGTGGGTTTGGGACCCTTGTTTTTCTTGTTGTTGTGGTGAGGATGTTGCTTCTTGGGATTCTTGGATTTATCTTTTTGTTGGGTGACTAACGCTTTTTTGGAGGTACATGCAGTGTTGATCACTCCAAGTTGTACAAGCTTATATTAATCTCTAATCAAAGCATCACAAAAGGACTCAAGAGTGGGTTTTTGATATGATTTCCCTAGAGCCTCTCTCATGGCATAAAAGGTAGATACAAACACAAAATATACACTACCTAGCTTAGAAAGATTAAGATAAATGCAACGCTCTTCCTCCAACTTTATGTTACACTCTTCACATAAAATTCTAAGTGTTTTAAACTTAGATAGATAGTCTTCAATGCAAGAAAAATCGTTTGGACTTAAATTCAATATATGATTTTCTAACTGATGTGCTCAAATAATATTGTGTTTACCAAACACAGATTCAAGATTTCCCCAAGCTTCATTGGGGTCATCGATTTCTTGAAGGTGGAACCTTAAATCAGGAGAGATGGACATTATGATCAATCCACATGCTTCTTCATTCCTATTATCCCATTTGACTTTATTTTCATCATCAATGGGTTTTTTTTCCTTTCCCAAGGTAATCTAGTACATGCCTTTACTTCTTAATAAATCCTCCATATGGGATTTCCATTGGAAGTAGTTGGTGTTTGTAAGCAAAAAAACACAGGAAGAAGCCATATTAAATATGTATATAATATGCATTTAAAAACTAAAACTGATGATATGGATGGAAAGATCTCGAAAAAATAGGCATTTAAAAAAAAACACTTAAAACGGACTTTGGATGTGAAAGTTATTCCCTCACTTTTACAAATAAGTTGTTTTATGAAGTGACCCACTTTTATAAAAAGAAGCAGGGATCACTTTTACAATGAAGTTACTTTATAAAATAAAGTTGCACGTAAAATAAATAACTTTAAAATAAAATATTAAATCTACTTATAGTGATTCACTTTTATACTTGAAGTGAAATACACTTTACAATGGATGCATGAACTTTTTTCAAAAAAAGTAACAAAAAAGAGACTTGAACTCAATACCTCTTACTTAATAAGGAAAATTTTAACCAAGTGAGCTAGAAAAACATATTGTGTTGTTTAGAAGGGGGATTGTTGTTGTTTTTGTTGATGGTCTTGGAGAGCATGCTCATAAAAAAAAAATTCACAAAAGGAAAAACAAATTCGCTTCTCAATGACAACAAGGGTTAGATCTCTGTTAGCTCACCCGAAAAATGCACTTGTTCCTATCTGTTTCTGATTTTCTGAGATCACACAGGGTGCGGGGAAAAGAGAATACACAGATATAAAAGAGTAGCAACCCAGAAACAAACAATACAAACCAAAATAATACTCTGCAAAAAGTTAAAAAGGGTGTATTCAGGCTTTATACGTTTGGATCTAACTCAAATGGTCGTATCTTGGGAAAACAAAAACCTTTTTGAGTGAAATGAAAAGCGTTCCTGACTGAAATGAGTGCTTTGGATGCAATGGAACAGTTCTCTCAACCCATAAATTTGTGGAAATTATAGAAACCAAAGATGAGGCAACTCGGCTTCACGATCTCGATCTACAACGGGAGTGGGTCTTCAAATAGGCTCTGATATCATGTTCGACAAGACAGGTATTCCAATAGAGGATGAACACCTTCAGTAACCACTCACACAACTATATCAAATATCAACACACTGATCTTTTGACGTGGTAAAACCCCACAAGGAAACATCCATGGCCCCAGCCAACGCGACCACTTGGAGCAATTTATTAATGCAAAAAAAAAAAATTACAGAGAAATTTTGCAAGAGAGTTTCTCACAACAGATCATTGGAAAATGACCCTCCATGATATTTAAATAGAGATCATGAACCAATCAGGTGTTAAGCCATGGATCAATGTAATCATTAAGATCAAGGAGAATATGAACTATCATATCACTCTATGTCGGGAACATATCGTGACCGTCGGATTTCCTAACTAGAAATGCATACTAAACAAACACACTAAGAAACACATGTTTACATAACGACCTATTATACCAAGAATATATTAACTAAATCCTAAGTGTCTAAATTTTCTAACATGCATCAAACAATCACTTGAGAAAAATGTATTAAAATAAAGGAGTATTGAATCTTCGGATAAGGCTAGGATACAAATGTTGAAAAAGAATTGAATGGGGATGATGTCTCGAGGCCCTGAGGTTGCATACATGGAGTACCAAGAGGTAGATGAGTAGGTAGAGGCCCCTATCACACCACACATCACCAATTGATTGATGGTAGGAGCATCCACCATACCATCTTGGCCCACAGAGGATGGCAGGGCTTGCTCCATGAGGTAACAAGTTTGGAATTATGGTAAGTTTCATTCTAATCAATAAAGCATTTGAACATGGTTCAAATGGTCTTTTCTTGATTTTTAAAACGTTTTCTTGGAAATTATGCCTCTTGCCTCATTTTACCTTGGTGGTTGACATGTTGTCCTAGTAAGTGGGTCACCCTCAAGGATAGGGTTTCTACTAGGGGGTCTCCTTGAACGGTTATCATATCATTCATGCTCATACTTTCCACCTTCCATTATTTCTTCCCCTTTGTTTCCCTATCTTTTAGGTTTTCAAGCTTATTGACCCAAGAAGGGCATGCACCTCATTTCATTGGAAGAAAGTGCCACTAAGCTCAGAGGTTCCCTGGAAAAAACATCATGCAATAAAATTTCTCCCTAGGATATCGAAAGCAATGAAATGATTCTCAAAAAAAGAGGTACCCATAAAATAAATAATTATTTAATCAATGATGTTTTCCAAGGTAGATCATGTGTCGGATATGCATTTCCTTTTAGTGCCCATTATTGTATTCAACTTGGAAAAGCATGCAAACCAAGGTAGAGCATATGTGGGATATGCATTTCTTTTAGTGCCCCTCTTAGTGATCCAATAGAAGAAAGTAAGGGGCACTGACAGTGCGTGGCATNGGTCAATCAATAATGAGCAATTATACTACTTTTAACCACAATATGTATTTCTTTAACTTTTACCAATAGTGTTCGACAGTTTATCATCAATGTATCATCTATGAATGCATCCAATATATATAGATTACCAATAGTGTTTGACAATTTATCATCAATGTATCATCTATGAATGCATCCAATATATATATATATATATATATATATATATATATATATATATATCATAAACATGTAAACATAAGAAACATCACATCAAGAATGCAATACACCTGTTTTTACGTGGAAACCCAAATTGTTGAAAACCATAGAATGCTTTCTTATATATATCAATAATTCATTCATAGAAGGCACCAACTTCCAAATTATCTAGCTGCAAATAGATGGAGGCTCCAACCTGAAGGAAGCTACAACTCCCTAAATTCTCTGGCTCCAACCAGAAGGAGTCTACAACCCCTAGAGTTCTCCGACTCCAAACATAAGGTGGCACCAACCACCTAGTTCTTAGGATCCATCCTAAAGGAAGCTCCAACTCCCTGATTCTCCGGCTCCAACTAGGAGGAGGCTACAACCCCCTTTACTTTCCCCATCCTACCACCCTGAAATACAAATGTAGACTAACTATCATGGACTCTACCACTGCCATTTCCACAAAATCTGTCACTGTCACTGCCACTGTAACTATCATTGTCACTGTCACTATCATTGTCACTGTCACATCAACCTTTCCAACCTGTCACTATGTCATCCACAAAAATAGATCCACTCTCATTTACATACAACTCATGCAAATATAACCAAGAGAATATCTCAAACCATATGCTAAATATCAACAACACATGCCTCTACCAAGCATGCACCAAGATCACCAACATACCATCACAAGATATGTGCATGTACCAAACATGTACCATGCATCGACCATGCATCAAATTTTACCACAACATGTACCATCAACCATGTACATAAAATATGTATATCAATAACATACCATGTACCAACCATGTACATCAACCATCACCATATACCATGTACCATGAAATGTACATCAACCATATGCCAAGAATATTTGCCAAATGTGTACCAACCATATATATAGATCACCAACAAGTTCTTCATACATATACCAAAAATGTATCTCAAGCAATGTGCCCAATATCCAACATGCTCCTCAAACCATGTGCCTCAACCATATACCATATCACTCATGATGTGTCTCAATCAATCCATACACCATAACATTATCAACATGTAACCCTAAAAACATGCATATAAACATACCTAGTGTATGTGATCACAGACCTGTATACCTTCCTCAACTTCAACAACAAGAGAATAGCATCTTCATCAAACATTACCTTAGTCTCATGGGACTAGTTTTGGATTAGTCATAAAATATAACTTTTAACAAGCATAACTTCGTACCTATAATGAACAAATATCTGAAAATTATAACCAATATTATTCAGTATCTTCTCTACATTTACCCCAATTTTCACTTCTTGGAACATCCCATAAAATGTGTTATAGCAAAAATGGCAGACCTTGTTGAATTCTGGCTTATTCTAGAAATCGAACTTGTAGAGCATGCCCCACGTGGACTATTTGATATATGGATCTGAAAACTTCACACAATATACTACAACCTGTAATATATCCAATTAATTTGGTCTCACTGAATTTGTATCTTCTATGAATAAGTTATGATGGTTTTAACCAAAACACCTGTTTGAGACTAGTTCTAGGACTGACAAAAAACCTTATCTTCCCCAGAGTGTATCTCCCAAAATACAAATACCTAGAAGCTAAAATGTCTACCACAGTTACCTTGATATGTCATATCAATATCATCTAGATTCCACTATCTGAATCGTTCTATAAAACAAATTATAGCGAAAATGGTAAGATGATTTGTAAATAACATACCTTAGAATACATCCTCACAAGATTTCATTCTCCCTTGGAATTTGTCCCTTCTTTACTTCATCTTCCCTCTGAAAAACACCTGAGATATCCTTGGTCACCTCAAATAATAATCACTTGATAAATTAGATAGATATTCAATGAACTTGTGTGTATTTGTAATGTACTTATGAGAGACTTCTTGAGGTGTGTTTATACTTTTTCTAAGTAACCTATTTCCTTAACGTTGGGACCACTTTCCTTAACTTTAGGACCTCTTTCCTTAACTTTAGGGATCCTTGAAATTTTTGTTACAACCAATTTACCCTTTCATTAAAGACTTTTAACCAACTAGGGGATTCTTGACCACCTTTCGAGGCTTCCAACTTTACAAGGCCATATCTCCCTAATCATGAGGAACCACATGACATTCCACATATCACCGGAGATGACATGGTGTATGATATCCATCTATTAGGGTCATGTCTACATTTACATTATCCTTTCTATCCATAATCCTCATTCAACTTCAGGTACCAAAACCACATTGTCAGGGCTACCAAAATATGCTACCGAACTTCTTCAAGGGTTGGCATCACTCTCTAAGGGTTGACATCAATCTCCAATATCACTCTCCAAGGGTTGACATCAATGACAACCAATTGTCCAAGCCAAAGGTCCAACAATACCCCCCTTTGGAATTTATGTAACACCAACATTGATGGCAACACTTAGACATGACAACACTCATGCTCAAGCTCCCCCTATGACCATCACTCTTCATCAATGTTTCTCACTCTCCCCCTTTGACATCAATGGAAAAGGGTATCTCTCCTTGGGGTTTCTCCCCCTGTCTACATTCCTCTGTTCTTACTCTTCACAAATCTCTCTATCTCTTTGTTCTTTCTCTCCCTCTTTGACCAAGGTTAACTCCCCCTGTTGATATGTCTCCTTTTGACAAAGTACCTGCTCTAACCAATCATGGGAAAAATAATAGCTCTCCCTGTGTTTATGTCTCCCTCTGTCTGCATGATAATGATCTTCCTTTTTCGATATCTTCCTCTAATGACTTGAAATTTTTGCCAGATGTTGTGTAGATCAATGTAGGGCTACCTGTGAATTGTTTCCTTATTTTCCAGTGTTGTTCATTATACATTGGTTCTTCCTCATGTAATTCACTGACATATATAAAAAGCATTCAAAGTTAAGGCATTCAAATATTCCTTTATCATAATAATCCAACTATCTCTGATTTGGTCTATGAATCAGTCTCTGAACCAATCTTTGAATCTCTAAATCAATCTTTGAACCAATATCTGAACAAAATTGTAAATCTCTAGATCAATCTCTGACCATATGTCAAAAACTATCCATAACTCTGCTACTCAAATGTCCACAATGTTGACCAATCTGTCACTATACAAAGACTACTTTGAATCAAATATGTCTATTGATATCATCTATCTTCTCATAAAACTCTTCACGTATGGAAAAAATTGTACTGAAGATATCTCTGCCTGAATACGATCATAAACTTCTTCTTGTGTAACTTCCAACTGACACCTATATGGGAATATTTCTTTCTCATTCAATCAATCTGTCATTATGTACTTCTACTCTCTGACTGCTATGAATTTGTCTCCTCAAACCTTGTAAGTTGCACAAATGATGGATCTTTGATATGTCTCAGCTATTGCATAGAATCCCCATGTTCAACAGTCATATGTGTTGGGAGTCTCCAAGCTGAATGGCTCAAAATAATACCTTCTCTGATGCAAAGTCATATTTCTCTTCGTCAGTGGATTCATCATCTCTTTGAACTCTAAATTCTTCCTTTTTGTCCGTGGATTGATCTCGCACTATAATTCCTGAAATTAAAATCTCTTGAACCTGTTCTTCTTTTCTTTCTAGTACTACTGCAAATCCTGTGATCTCTGTGACCTGATCTTTATTCACCTATTCTTCTTTCACTTTCTCCTTTTCTTGTTCTTTTTGTTGGAAGATTGATTGTTGTCATTGATGTCAACCCTAGTCATGGGTTTTGGACTACAAGATTGATAAAGGTATTTGGACATGAAGGAAAATGCACATGCATATACAACACCCATGAATGGATAGTATACATCATTTTGTTTCCAGTGGTATGTGGCATGTCACATGGATCCTCATGGTTGAGGAGAAATGAATTTTTGAAGATGACAAAGTGAATTGAAAAAGGAAGTACATGTAGGCCCTGAAAATAATTAAAGAAAATAATTACAAAATAAGAAAGTGTCAGGTCGGCCCTAATGTTAAAAGGAAGTGACATAAATGGTATAAATAAATATCATTATACATTCATTTGATACAAGTTGAATTTCAGAGGGAATAAAAAGTAAAAGAAGGCCGGATTTCAAGGGAGGATGAAGTCTTTTGGTGATGTGTTCTAAGGTATGTTATTTTCAGGTCATCTTACCATTTTTGCTATAAATTGTTTTCTAGAACGATTCAGATGGTTAAATCGCTATGGTATTGAGAAGACATATCAAGGTACCTCTGGTAAAAATTTCAGCTCTTGATTCACTATAATTATAGAGATACACTCTGTGGAATATAGGGTTTGTGACCAGTCCTGAAACTAGTCAATAAACAGGTGTTCTGGGTAAAACAGTCATAAATTTTTCATACAAACTCCAAATGTAGTGGGACCACTTCCATTGGAAATAGTATGGACTGTAGTTTCTTGTGTGCGAGTTTTAGAATCAGATGTTAAATATTGAGCGCGGGGCATGTTGTACAAGTTGGGTCTTCTGAACAGACCAGAATTGAATAAAGTCTACCATTCTTTCTATAACCTCTTTTTGGGGAGGATTCAAGGAGTAAAAATTAGATGAGTTTCAGAGAATACATTGAGTGACATTATCTATAGGATCAGAGTACTCCAAGAATTGAATAATTACAGAAATTGAAGAAGTCTCAGAAAGCATTATCAGGTTCTATGTGATGATTGGTTGATGGTGATGATTTAATGTAAAGTTTTATTATCTCTC
>JASDQU010688307.1:12349-30786 GCA_032191745.1 Picea mariana
GGATGATGGACAATATCCTGCGACCATTCACCAATACTTTTGTAGTAGTGTATCTGGATGACATTCTCATTTATAGCAAGACTTGGGCAGAACACTTGCAACATATTCAGCAGGTTCTGCACACCCTGTAGCAACACAATCTATATGACAACTTGAAAAAATGCTCCTTTGGCATGGATAGGGTCCGTTACCTGGGCTACATCGTTGATCATCATGGTGTACATGTGGATCCAGTCAAGATCCAAGTCATCCGTGACTGGCCAGCCCCAACCACACTCACTGAGCTTTAGAGCTTCTTGGGCCTTGCCAATTTCTACCACAGTTTCATGTTGGGATTCTCCCATATTGCATGGGTCCTTAGCCAAATAACTAGGGGTGGTGGTAAGGAGAAATTTGCATGGGGCTAGTCCCAAAAACAAGCGTTCGATGATTTGAAGCAACGCTTATGCTTAGCCCCAATACTTTCACTACTAGACCTGCAACAACCCTTTGAGATCAAGATAGATGCTTCAAACTATGTTTTGGGTGCCATTCTCAGTCAGCACAACCACCCCGTGGCCTATCATAGTGAGACACTATCATATGTTGTCCCTAAGTACCCTAATTACGACAAAGAAATGTACTCCATGTTGCAAGCCTCCCGCCAGTGGAGACATTACATTCTTGGGAAGGAGACAGTCATCCACACTGATCATAAGCCACTGTAGTTCATGTAGACACAAGGGAAATTGGAGAATGACTGCTATCAAAAGTGGTCCAGATAGTTGCAACAATTCCACCTCAACATCAAGTATAAAACAGGAAGCACCAACTGCATCGTTGATTGCCTCAACAGACCACCAGTCATGACACTCACCACAGTGCTAGACTCTTGCAGCCATGAGTCCTATGGATGGCCCCAACTCTATGAGACGGACCCGAACTTCACCACCACCTACCAAATGTTGGGTGCAAACGTAGTTGTCGATAATTTCCATCTTCATGATGGGTTGTTGTGTCGTATGGCCCATATCTGTGTTCCATCAAGAGAGAGAGTGAAGCTAATTTGGGAATCCCATTACAGTCGGGTGGCAGGACACTTCGGCGTCAAAAAGACAATGGCGATGCTACAAAAACATTTCTACTGGCCGTAACTTCTACAAGAGGTCAACAAGTATATCAGGTCCTGCACTATTGCCAAACCAATCACTAAGAAACAGTGCATGTACACCCGTCTTCCTAATCCTAACAGACCATGGGAATCCATCTCAATGGACTACATGTCGGGCCTCCGATCCACTAAGAGGGGAAATGATTTTTTTTTTGTGTTTGTTGATCTCTTTTCTAATATGGCGATTCTGGTTGCTTGCAAGAAGAGAATCACAACAGAAGCCACTGCAAAGCTCTTCTTTGAACAAGTTTGGGTACATTTTGGAATCCCACAAACCATTGTCTCAGATCAAGACAGTCGATTTCTTAGCACATTATGGTCGAGCCTCTGGTCATTGTTGGACACCAAGCTCACCAAATCCATGACCCTCCACCCCTAGACAGATGGCCAAACCGAGGTCGTAAATCGAATGATTGTGCATATCCTATGCATGTATAATTCCAAGCAACCTCGCACATGGGATGAGAGCCTTCCCTATGTCCAACATAGCTACAACCAAGCCCTACATAGCTCAACCAGCCACAACCCCTTTCAGGTGGGTTTGGGATTCCAACCATTGGGTCCCATAGATGTTGCACTTCCCCTTGCGGTCACCTCGACTGACTCATCTCCTCATCCAACTGAAGCTGACAAAGCCACCTGGTTCATTGAGCGGATCCAGCACATCCGCCAATAGGTTCAGGATATCCTATAGAAGTCCAATGACAAGTACAAATAATGTCATGATCAACATTTGGTGCCATATAAGTTTCAGGTGGGTGAAAATTTTTGGTTACACTTGCAGAAAGAAAGCCTTACAGGACCCCATCAGAAGCTTCACCCACTCCATTATGGGTCATACACCATCACCAAGGCTATGGGGGATAATTATTTTGAGCTCAACATTCCTCCTTTCCTTGGCTTGCACCCAGTGTTCAACATGGATCTCCTTAAGCCTTATTTCCCACCATTATTGGACACCTCAGAAGTAGCGGAACAACTGACACCAATAGAGATTAATCTCGACTACATACAACAGGTATCCAATGATCATATTGTGGACACACAGATCTAGGGTACTCGACAACAAAGGATCCATCTTTATTGAGTCGTCAAAGTAGGGCAACTCTTGCACCAAGGCAAGTGGCTCACCCGGGGCCAAATTCAACAGAAATTTCCTCATATGATGGGGGAACTCAACGCAATGGAGACCATCGCTTCCTAAGGAGGGAGGATTGATCCAGATGGATATCGGTGGCCACCCACCTTTTCCAACTGGCTCAAAATGGTTTTCTAGCAATTTTGGTAATTTACTATTTTTAGTAGTTTTTGGGTCCTGAACTTCCGGAGTTGTTTTGAGGCCCTAAACGATGTTTTTTGGGAAAATGGGGAGCAACATGAAAGTTCCTTTGATGTTTATCACAGAAAAGTTGTAGTCCTCGGATAGATATTTCTAACAAGGTATTGAGTGCATCAAACAGAGATCGTATGCAAAAGTTACGACCCCGAGAAGTTGATGTACTGACTTACCCAAACGGGGCCCACATGACTTTTGGCGCTTCATCTCCTAGGGTTAGGTTTTTGGATGTCTAGGGTTTTTTACATTCCTGTTTATTGTAAAAAGGCCTTCAAAGCCTCATTGTAACCATTTTTTTTGCGAATGAGCGCAGCCATCACATCTCTTCTCAGAGATAAGCCGTCACCATTCTAGCAAGCTTGTTTTCTGTTGCATTTTACAGTTTCAACTTATTTCCTTATTTAATAGAAAACCAGTTTTACTGTATCTCTATTATTCTGTGCTAAGCATCTGTTAATAATCTGTAGTCATTTCGTTATGCTCATAAAATCTGGATCAATACCCTTACGCATACCAG
Source organism: Picea mariana (assembly GCA_032191745.1). Taxonomy (NCBI): domain Eukaryota; kingdom Viridiplantae; phylum Streptophyta; class Pinopsida; order Pinales; family Pinaceae; genus Picea; species Picea mariana. The sequence goes on from JASDQU010688307.1 coordinate 15,353, forward strand.
TCGTGATCCATTCCCCTTCTCCGCCATTACTTTTATAGAGTTCTTCATAGTGACCACTTGACAATTGCATGTTTAATTCGTTTTATTAAAATTTTGTTAGGAAATACTCTCCCCTGTACACTTGTCACCCAATCCTTTAGTTTCACCAGAAATTCATTTATTTAATTCAATTAAATGTCATTTTCCCTCACCCATCCTAAAAGTGCTCCTTGCTTTCCCTTTATTCCCTCTATTTCCTTTTAATGACTGACGCCTTTCTAAAACTTAGTTGTGTTTTATTTAGGAAAGTTCTTTAGTTAGACTAGACTAGATTCCTTTCTATGTTTCCCATTCCTTTTTACATTCATTTCCCTTTTTGACTAAGTTCCAATTTAGCATGTCTTGCACATAGTCAGTAATTAAATCTTCAGGTAAAATATTTCTCTTTTAAATTATTAACTTGATTTTTCTTCATCCCCCTTTTATTAATTGATTATTTAGTTTTTAGTCTTCTTTCCCTATTTAGACCTAGGCTTAATTTTCAACCAGGCTTAGAATTTTTAAGGGAATTTTATAATTATAAAAATTACTCATTTAAATTTTATTTCAAGGTTGACCATGTCAAAACAAATTATTGATTTCTAGGCACCTAGGTTCATTGACTCACCTTTATTAAAATCACGACGTGCCCTTCAAGATGCACTACGTGCTCCAAGGGTGCCACTCACCTTTATTCATGTTTTATTTGTGCGACATGCCCTTCAAGACGCACTATGTGCTCTAAGGGTGCCACTCGCCTTTGATTGATTTTGGTAGTTGTCCAACCCTTGGAGTCAATACTCCACTAGGCGACCTTGTGGGAGACTAAGGGCCTCCAAGGAATAAGGACCCATCCTTATTGTGTGCCCCTTAGAATATCCTTGACCGACTATCTCAGCCTGCCCTCATGACATCATGGATCTATCGAACTAGGTAATCGTTAACCTACAGTTCGAGCCACGGCGAGAGTGCTAGTAGGTTGTGGTAGGGTTGTTGCCACACCTCTCCCTCACTATATCTAGTTGTTGTGCATGTCCCCTTTACTCCTAATGTGAGTCTGATTAGCAAGCAATCGTCATCCTGCATCCATCAACAAAACATGTCAACGATCCAAAGAAACATCATAATATACCTGCTCATATGTCACATATGAAAAAACAGAAATACCCAAACCATATATAGTCCATTCCCTTATTTGATCCGAAGTCCAAGGAGGTCCATTGATGCCATCACATCCCCAATATGTCAATGTCCTGCACACTCAGGAGAACCCGTCAATAACACATGTCTATACATATATAATCAAATAACATAACATCATAATCCATAAGCATCATCATCGGAATCCATGAGCGAAGTAGACAATCATATAATGAACCGGATCACTTGCATGCAATTGTCCTCAAATAATAAGTCAAATCATGTGCATACAAGAGAAGGATGTTATAGATATAATTAATTAGGATGAAGTATTAATTGGTGATGGATCTATTTCTAAGACATATGAAGTCAAGAAGAAACCTAAGTGGCTAATTAGAGGTCATTCTGAAAGTAATATGTTGGATAGAAATTTTGAGAGAAGAGATACTAGATCACAAAGTTATAGTGTGAATTTTGTTCTTATGACTAGGGTAATGAATATGGATGAATCAGATAGTTATGTTGTCACATCAAAAAGGGAAGTTCATGGAATGGAGCGATGGAAGTAGAGTTTAATGCCTTGGTGAAAAATGATACATGGGACTTGGTCAACTTACCTAAAGGAAAGGATGTAATTGGGATTAAATGGGTGTATAAGACTAAGTACAAATCATATGGTACAATTGATAAATATAAAGCTCATTTAGTTTCTAAAGGTTATGCACAAAAGAAGGCATTGATTATATAGAAACCTTTGCTCCAATGGAAAAGTTAGACACAATCAGGATGGTACTTGCATTGGATGCACATTATAAGTGAACAATTTTTCATATGGATTCCAAATCATCTTTCTTAAATGGTTATGTGGATGAAAAAATTATGTAGAGAAACCTGAAGGTTTTGAAATTCCAAGTAAAGAAGATCGATTTTACATGTTGAAGAAGGATTTATATGGTCTCAAACAAGCACCAAGATCTTGGTATTTAAGAATTGATAAGTATTTTCAGGATCATGGACTTGTTAAGGGTTCATCTAAACCCAATCTCTATATTCTTCACTCAGGTTAAGATATTATAATTTTTGCATTATATGTTGATGATTTGATCTACACATGGAACAATTTTGAACTGTTTCAAAATCTTCAGTCACGTATGATTATTGAATTTGAGATGACAGATCTTGGTGAGTTGCAGTATTTCTTGGGAATTGAAGTATGACAGAAGGAAGATAGTATTTTTATGTCACAATCTAGGTATACTTGGGATATTCTAAAGAAGTTCAGCATGTTGAGTTGCAAACTATCAACAACTCCTTTGCAAATTGGGTTGAAGTTATAGGGACATTATGACTCCTCCAATCCACTTGATGTTACTCTATATCGTCAATTGGTTGAAATTTTGATCTACTTAACTACAAATCGACCATATATATCCTTTGCAGTCAACATGGTTTCAATATTTATGTCATATCCCTAGGAAATACATGCAAAGTAGCTAAAAGAATTTTGAGGTGTATGCAAGGTACAATTGGATACAGATTGGTATATCAATCTACATAGGACTTTGGATTGATTGGCTATACAGATTCAAATTGAGTAGGTTGTATAGATGACATAAATTCAACTTCATGGTATGCATTCAACATGGGTTAAACAACAATTGCTTATATTTTACCTCGTTAGAATTTTGTATTGAGGGAGAATCACTTATAATATTTGAGCTTTTTATCTCTTTCTGTCCTCTTGAAATCAGTAAAAATATTTTTTTTACTAGTGGTTGAGTCTATTGTTCTCATTTTGGGTTGAAGTGGGACAACTTGTGTTATTCTTTGCGTCCTTTCTAACTTTTCTCTATGGAGACAAGTAACATTGTGTTACCAAAGCTCACCAATGTAAATTATTTCTATTGGAGAAAAATAATGCAACCCATATTTATTAGTAAAGATTTATGGAATATTGTAATAGATGGGTATGCATTTTTTTTTGATGAATACTATAAAGCATTGGATGTTGTAGGAAAGAAATATTTAAAGGAACTCATAAAAAATGATAATGAATCACTTTCATTGATAGATAGTGCAGTTGATGAATCCATCTTTTCAAGAATCAATGCCACAAAATCTTCTAAACAAGCATGGAATATATTAAAAAACACACATGAAGGTGTGACAGTTTCCAAATTGCAAACATTAAGGAGTAAATTTGAAAATGCCCAGATGAATGCTAATGAATCACTAAATGATCATGTCATCAAAATACAGGATCTTGTTAATCAAATGAGGACATTATGTGAATATATTCCAAAGAGAAGGATGCTTGAGAAGATTTTAAGAAGTCTTATGCCTAAATTTAAAATGGTTTCCACTAGTATTATGGTTTCTAAAGATCTAAGTACAATGAGAATTGATGAATTGAGTGGATATTTGTTTATTGTTGTAGAAATCACTTCAAGTGAGAACATGTAAAATTATTTTTCCACAAGGTGTCGAGGACACAGAAGAAGTAGAGGATAGTTTAATACTCAAAATTTTCATAATCATAATATATTTAAACAAACTTCACATAATTTCAATCAAGGAACTGCATCCACTTCAAGAAACAAAGGAAGAAATCCAAGTCAATTTAGAGGAAGAAGTAGAGAAGGATATCATGGAAGGGAAAGAGGAATGTATGGATCTCGAGAAATACAAAGGTAAAATGTTATTATCATCACAAATTTGGTCATGTTGAGAATGATTGCTATGAAAATTTGTGAGATATGGAACATAAAGCTCCCAATAAATTTGTTGAAGAAACTAGGAATGAGAAGTTATTTATATCAAGTTTGATGGCACACAATGAAGAGAGTGAAGCTTGGTATATTGATTCAGGATATTCAATGCATATGACATCTTAGGGGGAGTTGTTTACTAGAATAAATGATAATTATTCTGGTAAAGTGATATTTGGTGATGACAATTATTCAAAAGTTAAAGAGAAAGGTATAGTGTCAATCCCAACATTGAATGGAAATGAGACACTAATTGATGATACTTTGTTGACACCAACATTGAAGAAGAACCTACTTTATGTAGGACAAATGATGGAGCAAAAATACAAGTTAGCGTGTGATAATAAAGAGTGTTTAATAATGGATAAGTTAAATAAAAATTTAGTTGTAGCAAGAGGAGAAATGATTGAAGACGAGATTTTCAAGCTCACTTTTTCTTTGAGCAACTTACAAAGTTTGAAGGCCATGGAAGAAGTGAATAGAAAACTTTGGCATTTGAGAATGGGACATTTGAATTTCCAACCCTTGGTGTTTTTAAGGAAGAATAACATGGTGAATGGACTTTCTTATATTAAAGATGATGATGAGCTTTGTGAAGGGTGCATATTTGGGAAGAAACACAGGAAAAGATTCTTAAATAGAAATTGGAAGGATAGAGAACATCTAGTGTTGATACATTCAGACTTGTGTTGTCCCATGGAGACTGTCTTTTGGAAAGGCACAATATTTTCTTACCTTCATAGATGATTATTCTAGGAAAATTTGGGTGTACTTTCTACATGCAGATAAGTAAGAAGTGTTAAAACATTTTGTTGAGTTCAAGGAAATGGTTGAAAAGAAAATTCTCTCCCTAAGATCAAATAATGGGAGAGAATACAAGTCAAATGAATTCATGAATTATTTAAAAATGCATGAAATAGAGTGATATTTTACCAATTTATACTCTCCTCAACAAAATGGTGTAGCTAAAAGAAAAAACAAGACCATAGTTGAGATGGCTTAGATCATGCTAAAAACAAAGTCTCTTGGAAGTTAATTTTGGGTTGAAGTAGTTCATACCATTGTCTACACTATCAATAGGTTTCCTACAAGGGTTTTATTGGACTTGACTGCAAAGGATGCATGGTCAAGGTAAATACCCAATGTTGCACACATGAGAATATTTGGATGCATTGCATATGCACATTTCCCTAAAGAAAAGAGGAGGAAGTTGGATGATAAAATCATTAAGTGTATTTTCATTGGGTATAGTAAAAAAATGATACGTTACGAGTTGTTTGATCCTTACACAAAAAAGATTATAATAAGTAGAGATGTCGTGTTTGGTGAGCATAGAATTTATCATCCAGAACATGTATAGATAGAATTAAGCAAGGATGAAGTAGTAATTGGTGATGGATCTATTTCTAATACAAATGAATTAGTAATTGGTGATGGATCTATTTCTAAGACATATGAAGTCAAGAAGAAACCTAAGTGGCTAATCAAAGGTCATTCCAAAAGTAATATGTTGGATAAAATTTTTTAGAAAAGAGTTACGAGATCACAAAGTTACAATGTGAAATTTGTTCTTATGACTAAGGTAATGAATATGGATGAACTAGATTGTTATGCAACCACATCAAAAAGGAAATTTCATGGAATGAAGTGATGGAAGCAAAGTTTAATCCCTTGGTGAAAAATGATACATGGGACTTGGTCAACTTACCTAAAGGGAAGGATGTAATTGGGACTAAATGGGTGTATAAGACTAAGTACAAATCAAATGGTACAATTTATAAACATAAAGCTCATTTAGTTTCTAAAGGTTATGCACAAAAGGAAGGCATTGATTATATATAAACCTTTGCTCCAATGGAAAAGTTGGACACAATCAGGATGGTACTTGCATTGGACACACAATACAAGTGGACAATTTGTCAAATGTATTCCAAATGATTTTTCCGTAAATGGTTATGTGGATGAAGAAATTTATGTAGAGAAACCTGAAGGTTTTTAAATGCCAAGTAAATAAGATTGATTTTACATGTTGAAGAAGGATTTGTATGGTATCAAACAAGCACCAAGAGCTTGGCATTCAAGAATTGATAAGTATTTTCAGGATCATGTACTTGTTAAGAGTTCATCTAAACCCAATCTCTGTATTCTTCACTCAAGTTAAGATATTATAATTGTTGCATTATATGTTGACGATTTGATCTACACATGGAACAATTTTGAATTATTTCAAAAGTTTAATTCACATATGATTGTTGAATTTCGGATGACAGATCTTGGTGAGTTGCAATATTTGTTGGGCATTGAAGTATTGAAGAAGGAAGATAGTATTTTTATGTCGCAATCCAAGTATACTTGGGATATTCTGAATAAGTTCAACATGTTGAGTTGCAAGCCAACAAAACTCCTTCACAAGTCGGGTTGAAGTTATACTGACATGATGACTCCAATCCAGTTGATGTTACTCTATATTGTCAATTGGTTGGAAGTTTGATCTCATTAGCTACAACTCAACCAGATATATCCTTTGTAGTCAACATGTTATTGAGATTTATGTCAGATCCCCAGGAAATACACTGCAAAGTAGCTAAAATAATTCTAAGGTGTCTACAAGGTACAATTGGGTACAAATTGATATATAGATCTACAAAGGACTTCAGATTGATTGTCTATACAGATTCATATTACATAGGATGCATAGATGACATAAATTCAACTTCAGTGTATGCATTCAACATGGGTTCAATAACAATTGCTTGTAGTATTAAAACGAAACCTTCAATTTCTCTCTCCACAACAAAAGCCGAGTAAAAAGCAGCAACAACAACAACTTGTGAAGCACCATGGTTAAGAAGAATTTTAGAGGATCTACATGAGTAGCAGTAAAAACCTACATATTTGATTTGTGATAATCAAAGTGATATTCATATGTCTAAGAATCTAGTTTTTCACAAGAAGACCAATGACATTGATATATAGTATCATTTTGTTCGATATTTTGTTTAACAAGGAGTGACCAAGATTATGTATTGCATTACAAATGAGTATGTGGCAGATATTTTCATGAAGGCTCTCCCAAAGAATTGGTTTTACAAATTTAGAGAAGATCTAGAAATCTTTCCAAATGATCATTATGGGGGAGAAATGTTGGGTTAATGACTCATTTATTATAGATCTATTACTGTAAATGTTGTTTTATCTCGAATTTTTATTTGAGGGTGAGATAGTATTAGTTAACAGTTTTGTGGAAGGATTGTTGAGTGATTTTAGAAGCTAATTGTTTCATGTGGTATCTCTTGGTGATGCATCAATATTTGTTTTGTTAATGAGAATGATTTGAGCTAGTGTATTGTATTCTTGAATCATTGTGTTGCTACATTAATGTTGGTTAGGTGTTTCTTCAACACCAAGAGATAATGATTATTGTCATATGTCATTTTTTTCGTTAGAGGATGTTCAACATGTCATAAAAATAATAAGTTCGAGGTTTCATACTAGTAGTAGTGGTCCAAAGCCACACATTATTCTTCCACATTAGAGACTCCTCATCCCTTGGATTCTAAGATGAAAATACCTTTCAAGATATTATACCCATTAGCTAATATGATGAATATAGTCAATATGGATAAGATTGCTCTATGTATGATTGTCACTTCCAAAGCATCCATTTACACTATAGTCATTGTCCAACATTTTGTGGCGATTAATGCTCCTAGTTAATGATAATCTTCAAAAATAATTATTCTCTTGATCAACAAAGTCCATTGCCAATTACAGAGTCTCCAAGGTCTTATACTCTTAAATTGATTGACGTTATTATTGTGATTTTCAAGTGCAGTAGTGGTCAAATTGTAATGTTTTAGTGATCAAGATTTGCATTTGGGACACATTGACATTACTCCCTTTATGGTGTCACTTTAATCTTAGTTATTCTTTCATTTATTGGTTAGTCATTATTTGCAATAGTACATAATAAAGAGTTCCTAGATATGTTTGAACTTTGCCTTCTTGTTAGTTGTTTAAATTTAGTTTTTAAGAAAATGAGATTTACAACAAGAATGCTACCATGAAGCATATATGCTTGCTAATTTACTCAATATTTGAAATAAATCTCTCTCTCTCTCTCTCTCTCTCTCTCTCTCTCTCTCTCTCTCTCTCTCTCTCTATATATATATATATATATATATATATATATATAAGTGAATGCATGATATGATGAATTACATTTAAAAATGTCTGGTTATAAATATAACCTAAGGTGTCTTTTAATGAAAAGTCCTGACTTTTTAGTAACACCGGTATTATTATTACTATTTATTGCCTTATCTTACTTGTATTTTGATTTGATTATTTATTATTTGATTTATTAACTTAGCCTTATGTATATAACAATGCCTTTCTCTTTAAAGAATTTTGTGTCCTCAAAGTAATTTTGGATGAATTTTTCTTCCATTATGGAGAGACATTTTGATTATGGATTTGTTTTTGAATACTTGTGAGCTCTTTTTGTGGATGACATTGTATTTTTTACCCATATACTTTGTAGTTCTTCCCTTGCCATTTTAATTCAATAAATTGTTCTTGTAGGTTTGTGGTATGGTTACCCAATTGCATCAACCACTCTGCACCTAACACCATGTCCAATCCACTAAGGGGCAGTGTGTAATATCCAGATTGTAGTTCCATATTTTATATCTATATAGAAAACTTATGGAAATGTTATAATCCTTTGATTTGTTGATCATCGATTGTTGTAACCACGAGATTCCTTATAGGGTACACAAAAATATTTAATTGTCTAGCAAGATTAATGTCCATGAAGTTGTGTGTACTTCCATAATCTACTAAGATTGTGATATCTCACTCTTTATGTTTCCTTTGAATTTTAGGATCCTTAGTTCCATTTTTCCTATAATTACTGCGATTGATATCATAGGTTTTTTGTCTTGACTCTTACAGATGGTACCACTATTCCTCAACTAAGGTGGGATGAAATGAGTTGTAGGTGATTGAACTTCTTCTTCTTGGATTGTATCCTTGTCATGTTCATTACAATTTTACCTAATGCATGTGATTTATTCTAATGACACCTTTGGTAAATTTTCACCCTCATAAGTGTCCAACATATCCTCTTCATCGACAACCAACACTTCTTATTCATCTATATTTTTACAATGATATGTGTAGTTGGGTGCACATCCATGGCATGGAGCCCAATTTTAACTGCATCTACAACAATCATTTTCTTTCCTTTTTGCTTCCTCCTTGGGGTTGCTACTCGACGAGTCAGATTCCTTTTCAGCTTCATATCTATATAATTTTTGGCTCATGCATTTGTGTCCAAGTGTCCACTTGTCTCCACATAACTTGGAATTTCTCTCTTTTCATTGCAAATAAGTCTAATCAAATCTCTATAATGATGATCTTTCAAACTTGTTTTATGCTTCTTTTACCTTACGTATTGCTACTTCCATAGTTGGAATATCATGTAGTTTTAGTTCATTATGGATGTGTGGTTTAAGTCTGGTTATATATGATTGAATTATGCATTATGTTGATAGCCTAGGTACTCTTGTAGCCAATGTTTCCCAGTCACCCATGTAAATTCATCCATATTTCCCTTTTGTTGTAGTCTCGTGAGTTCTGTGAAAAAGTCTTATTCTTTAATACCTTGGGATATTTTAAAGAATTGATCCTTAAATTTATTCCAAATTATTGAAAAAGTTGTTTTCTTCCACCACATGTACCAATTATATGTGTCTCATTCTAGTTGCATGGATGCGTATTTTATTTTTTAGTCATCATTATTGGTACCATGGATTTCAAAATATTCTTCTTCCTTGTTAAACCATGCCATGCCTTGTTTTTCTTTCCTATGAAACTTTGATAATTCAAGTTTAGCTTTTATTGGGTACACAAAAATTGGTTGATTTCTATATGATGGAAGTTGGTTAGGGACTACCATGCCATAGGGGGGTATATTCAATTGTGGATTTGATGTATTATAGGGGCTGCAATATTTGCTATGATGTCCTTCGAGTCAACATGATTTTTATCGACAAAGGCTCTCAGCTTTGTTTTTTCTTGTTGTAGGGCATTTTGATTTGAGTGACCAGGTTTCTTAGCTCTGTTTGTTCTTGTTGTAGGGAATCATGATTTTGAGTGATCTGTTCCTCTAACTTGTCATGTTTCCCCATTGTTTCCCCTTAAGTTCTTCATACTTCCTATCATTTTTTTTTTTCTTTTCTAATTTCTTCAAACTTAAATTTATCTATGTCATTTTCTGAGTTACTAGTGGGGTATTTTTATGATCAATTTGACCGAATTTAACTAATGTACCACCTCAAAGTATTCCTAAATTTTTCCTCGATATTGTTTTGCTAATTGAATTCAATTGTACATCCTCTCTCTCTTTTCTTTTTAATTCTCCAAATTTAATGTACAAGCCATATGGATAGTACATATGTATGAATTGTATGGGTGTACAGATCATACAGTCGCACAGATTGTATGAACTATATGAATGCTATAAACTATATAGTTATACAGTATAGGATGTACACATACATGTACTAATACAATATAGATTGTATTGTATTATAACAACTGCAAATATAGATAGAGTGTTCAACTCTAATATCAATGAAATAGATATATTCACAAATGTACTCAATATCTAAAATAAATAAAAATATTTGATATATATGTAAATTGAATGGTATGATTAATTACATTTAAAAGGGCCTAGCTATAAATATAACCTAAGATGTCTTTTAATGAAAAGTCGTGGCTTTTTAGTCATGCCATTATTATTATTAATATTTATTGTTTTATCTTAATTGTATTTTGATTTTATGATTTCTTAGCTTAACATTATTATTATTAATATTTATTATTTTATCTTAATTGTATTTTGATTTTATGATTTCTTAACTTTATTTATTAAACTATGTTTATGTGTATAACAACTACTAGTCTTGCATATACCACATTACATTGTTAAAAGGAGACAACCCAACTCTTAATATTTTTTTAATCCAAAGAACACAAGTGTTAGGTATTGAGTGTCTTTTTTATGTTTAGTGTAATTATATGTCAATTATTTGATATTTGTTTGTTGTCTCAATAATCGATTTGACATCAAAGGTTCAACATTTATGTCCATGTGTTTGATAATTTCACGTTTCCAACACTATTAGACATCATTCGTGTGTTGGTTTAAGTGTGTTGGTTTAATGTGGGATATATGTAACATATTTGACATTTAAGGTTTTTTCAATGTTTTTGAAAATATGGAATTTCATGCTAGATCAATGTATGAATGTCAATCCGATGTTGAATTGGTGTTGGATAATTGATGAATAATGAATATGAAATGAAAAATTCTTGATATGGTTATTTTTGGTTTTTTGACATGTAGTTGGTGTTCCAAACATCGAATATGTGACACCATAAGATTGAAATCATTCATTGTTATGGGTATTCATGTTTGATGTTTTAAACATCTATTTCACATAAAATTATGAGCCCACATATAGTGGCGACATCTAAAACAACAATATAATTATTTTTTCAAATATATATATGATAGAGATCTTGTAATTCTAGTAGTGTTTAAGGGAAGTAATAAAAAAACTATCCTTCACAATTCACAACTTCATAAGTTCATTTTCTTACAAAATGTCATTTATTCACACTAATAAAATCAAGAAAATAGGTTTTCATAGTTCACATTCTCAAGTTTAGGTTTGCAAAAGATCTAATCAACCATACACACAAAAGAAAAGGTAATGATAAGATCCAAATATTTCTCTTTGAAGCACTAAATTATTAAATTATCATAGAAAACTAAAACTTAATTTATTTAAATTAATTAAATCATGCAACTAATCATCTTCTATAAATTGTGGAGTTGAATGTCTTCAATACAACATGGCATGCTCCTGGCTTACTTATATTTAGAAGGAGTGCACAAATTGAATACAAATAAATTACAGCATGACTTACTTCTAGTTCGTTGCCAAGGAACGCACATATGAGGATGCATAGCTAGAATTCAAAATAGCTTAGCTACTCTAACATTAGATTATAATGCTTTATATTTTTAAGTTGTAATAATATTTGTGTTTAATAACAATTAGGAAAGAAAGTTTAAAAAAAAAATGTTTTTTTTTTTTTTTTAATTTTATATGTACAATATTAATGTAGATAATTAATGCTCAATAACACTTAAAACAAATTTTTTTATGTCACTAAATTTTGTCCTACCTAAATAGAATAATTATGTCACTAAATTTTGTCCTACCTAAATAGAATAATAGTGAAATTTTTATTTTTAGATTTCTCAATTAATTTTCTTTTTTAACAAATTTTCTCTTATACAACAAATTTATTCACATCAAATTTCATACACCAATTTAATATATAGTTTAATTGTAACCTTAAAATAAAAATAATAATAATATGTCAATTTCACCTAACATATATTCCATATAACCTATAAAAAAAACTATAATCCAAAACAAAGATTAATATTTTTGTTTTTAAACTTTCCACTAACATATGATCCATGAAGAACAATTGTTTAATATTTAATATTATTGTTATAAAACCATTAGGTAATGTCTCATTTCGAATACTAAATAATAATTGACCACTATAAAATCTTTGAATGTTCCACTAACACGTGACCAACCTCTAGTCTAATATTTAATAATTATTACTTCAAATACTAAATATTAATTGACCGTTATAAAAACTTTGAACGCGTCCCACTAACGAAAATCCCATAAAAGGGGTCAATATAAAAAAAAGCTCATCCATCATTGAGTTCAAAATTCAATAAGAGGGAATCTCTTCATTGGGAATCTCTTCATTGGGACCCAGCAAATGAGCTCATTGAGTGCTAACTTTGAGGATGCCCTCTATTACATCATTATTATTCCATGCATTTTTGGCAACTTGCATTTTCAATATATATANATATTCATTCTTGGGTATGGTTGTTTTTCAAGATTCATCACCATAATACAATAAATAAAAGGTTGGTTTTCTCATTGAATTAAAACTTTGCAAATGGTATAGGATACAATTTAACTTAACTAATCTAGATTTTGACCAACTTGTTAGTCCTTATCTCTATGTCTTTATTTCTGTGAAGTTGCTTGTTAGACTTTCATATGAATAAACTTAGAAAGTAAACAAATAATTGACGACCAATGGTTGTTATTTGGATTATGTGGTTTTGCTAAGACAACCTCTTTAAAGAATGAGCATGGTGTTGAAAGCATTGTAAAAATTGTTAAGAATTGTCAAGTAACATAAATTTAAAAATTGTTTAAGTAATAGAAATTAAAAAAAAATAGTTTAAAAGTATTAAAAATATATAATTAATATATTAAATAATAAAAAAGATTTGTTATTTTTGTTAATTGAAAAGTTTTTTTTTTTTTTGATGTTTAGTATTCATTTTTTGTTTAGGTATTTGTGGAAGTTTTCGATCATGGACTATTGAGAAAGATAGGAAATGCATAGATTATTGCAAAAATATGAGGGTTTTATTATCGATAATAGGACATCTATATTTTCAGTGACTACTAAGGTTCATGATTTTATGAGATTTGATCTTTCAAATAGGCTCAAGGCTTCATTGAGGCCTTTTGAAAGATATTCATTTGAAGAGGCTCAATGGTCTATTAGGTCCATTGAAGGATGTTCTCTCAAAGAATCCCGACAGGTGTAACCTTCAAACGATGGATCTATGCAATCTTTAAGTTAGGCTTGACAAGTTTTTTGAACAAAGGTCAATGGCCTAATGTGTATACATTATTTTGAATAAGATAAAGTAAGGTCATTTAAAAGGGGAAATGTGGTAAGGAAATTGAAATGATCCAAGTTAATGGAAAATACACAAAAGTACCCTACTCCTTTGATCTATGAAAAATACCTCGCTCCTTTGATAATAAAGTTTCTTTGGAAAATATATATTTCAAAAAAAAATTGGGTACTTTTCTTTATTTCAAAGATGGTATTCAATGTAAAGTGGGGCATGTAAGAGACATCAAGTGAGACTCATATGTGAAGACAATCAATCTAGAAACTTGACCCCAAAACCTCTTACTTATTATTCACTAACTTATTATTCACTAACTTAACCCCAAAACCTCTTACTTATTATTCACTAACTCTTAACTATAAAAATATTGCCAAAACATCTCAACCATAGTCAAGTCACAAATACCTTCTAATATTAACTTGCCAGTTGTTGGTACTAGCTACACACCATTTTTTTTTTTAAACTCTTAACTATTCCACCTAAACAACAAACTAACTTTATAAAAAATAATAATTGAATATTTAATATTATTAACAATAATTTAGTATTTAATACTAATATTATAAAACCATAATGTAAAATGATGTCAGGTTGGAATACTAAATAATAATTGACCACTCTGAAATCTTTGAACGCTCCACTACTATAATTTATGAAGGACGATGGCGATGGTAATTCAATTTTCATATATCTTTCTGAAAGTCGTATTCAACTTTAATTAATGTTACTCGAAATCCAATAAGAGGGAATCTTTGTACTTTCCCTTAACATATGGCCAACCTTAGAATTTATGAATGATCTTATAATATTTAATGTTATTATAAAAGCATAGAGTGATGTCTTAGTTTGAGTACAAAATAATTGACTTCTATGAGGTGCACGCTCTACTAATAATTGACTTATATGGTCTAATTGGACTTCTATGGTTTAATTGGTCTTTGTATTGTTATAAAACTCATACAAACTTATGAGCAATGTGAATTTAGAATTTTTTTAATATTGGATCGAAAATTTGATAATTTGATAATAAAAAGTAAATTTTTTTTGGGTATCTATTTAAGTTAGAGTTTAAGAAGTTTTGGAGGTAAATTTTGACTTGTAAAACTAAAAAAGAAAAAATCTGATTCCTTTGAGGCACTGGAACTCCTATCTTAAAAATCTTTATGAATCCCCAAATGTCATGGATAACATTTCAAACATTTCTACAAAAGATGAAGTATTTTATATAGAAGATATAGAGTTTGGAGTTAAGTGACTTATATAAGGGAAAGCTAAGGGCATCGAAGACTACTAAGTTGAAATCTTAAAAAATTGGAGGGCTTATCCTCATGAACCCTCGCATACATAAGCTCTTCAATTTAGCAGTCAAGCATGGATTCCCTAAACCCTAGACACAAAGCCTCATTGTACCTATTTTTAAAAGTGGGAATAAAAACAATACATATAATTATAGGACCGTTATGATTAGCCCCATTTTAGTCAAGCTAGACTAAATTGTTTTGGAAAAGAATATTAAAACATGGCTAGAAAGCCACAAAAAAGAGTTAAAGGCCAAGCTAGATTTAGGAGCTATATTTCAACTATGTGCCACCTTGCTACACATAGGATCATTACGAAGTAGTTTCACAATAATAAAACCAATCTCCTTTTTTGTTTCATTGAATTTAGAAAATATT
>JASDQU010688308.1:8455-33475 GCA_032191745.1 Picea mariana
TTGTTGATCGCCTTTCCAAGTATGCTCATTTCTACGCCCTTCAACACCCGTTTACAACATCCACGGTGGCTCAAGTTTTCATGGATCAGGTCTTCAAGCTTCATGGCGTGCCACACTCTATTGTTTCTGATCGCGACCCAACTTTCACAAGCAATTTTTGGCAAGAACTGTTCAAGATACAAGGCACCGAATTGCATCTTAGCACAACTTATCATCCCCAGACTGATGGCCAAACGAAAGTGGTCAACAAGTGTTTGCAAACATATTTGAGGTGTTTTGCCTCAGAAAAGAAAAATCAGTGGGCTCAATGGTTACCCTTAGCTAAATGGTGGTACAACACTTCATACCATATAGCTACACACATGACTCCTTTTGAAGCAGTATATGAACAGAAGCCACCTTCAGTTCTCTCTTACTTACCAGGTGCCTTGAAGGTCCAGGCGGTTGACCTAACACTTACAACTCGAGAGGCTATTCTCTGTACACTCAAAGCGAATTTGGTCATGGCACATAATCGCATGAAGCAACAAGCAGATCAAGGTCGCTATGAACGTCAATTTGTAGAAGGGTATCGGGTGTTTCTTCGACTGCAACCTTACAAGCAAACTTCCCTCAAGGCCAAGCATTGTCAGAAGCTAGCACCCAAATTTTATGGTCCTTATACCGTTCTCAAGCGTGTGGGACAAGTAGCCTATCAATTAGCTTTGCCTAGCCATTCGAAGCTACATCCTGTTTTTCATGTTTCCTGCTTAAAGAAGGTGATTGGAGCTAAGTGCCAAATTCAAACCAACCTTCCAGAATTAGCTGAAGAAGGATCCATTTGGCTACAGCCAGAGGCAGTTTTGGACCAACGTGAGTGTCGCCTACGTCAGAGAAACATCAAGGAAGTGCTAATCCAGTGGAAAGATACAACTCCAGCAGATGCCACTTGGGAACCAACTACCATTCTGCAACAATTTCCTCATCTCAAGCCTTGAGGACAAGGCTGTTTTTAAGGGGGCGGACATGTTAGGGTCCTAACCCGCACATAGGTAGAACAATATATTTGGATGTAATAAAGGTCAATATTAATAAGGCCTTTCAATAAAATAGAATAAGGAAGATGTAAGAAGACCTAATAGAAGCTTCCGCTTCTAGAATGATCTTCCTCTAGATGCTTCTTTTTAGTATAAATAGGAGTCGAGGGTATGAGAACCCTAACTTGGATATTATTGTAATAGAGCTCTACTCAACTGGAGGTTGCCCCCTCGAAGAGGTTCGTGAACATTGCTTTTAGATTCAAAGTGCTATTTCTATAATTATTCTCTTATCATTTCAGTGCTATTGTGGTGAATGTTCTGGTTATATTGCTGTTATTCTGCCATTCTAGCATTTTATTTCTGTTCTGCATACATTTTATATATGGTATATTACAATCTACAACCGTACATGCAAATATACTTAGTTGTAGATGTAGAGAATTTGAAACTTTATGAGCCTCCAATGATGACGGATCAAAGGGAGAGTGTTTCAGTATCTTCAATGGATGAGTTTTCTCCTGAGTACTTGGATGAGTTAAAGGAATATATAATCTTCGACAGAAGGACGAGGACTGCATGCAGGGGAGATGTTGAATATATTTGAGTGGGAATTAAGGGCACACATCCAAGAAAATCATGGTGGATCAAGAAGGAGAAAGTGAGGGAGTAATTCCCTCACTTATATTTTGATTGATAAGGATTTTGGAGGCCCAAAAGCTTCTTAGTGGGGAGGAATGATCCAGGAGGATCTAAAAGGAAAAAAATTCAAAGTCCTCAAATCTCAGCAAAAATGGCACCAAGTAGAAGAGCTCCACATCAACAAAGATATGTTGAAGGGAGAAGGAAAGAAGCTCAAGCCCATCAAATATGGACCCTTCACCATATTTGAGAAGACTGAAACAAATTATTTCCACCTAGATCTACCACCGTACATGCAGATATACTCAGTTGTAGATGTAGAGAATTTGAAACTTTATGAGCCTCCAATGATCATGGATCAAAGGGAGAGTGTTTTAGTACCTTCAGTGGATGAGTTTTCTCCTGAGTACTTGGATGAGTTAAAGGAAGATATCATCTTGGACAAAAGGAATAGGACTTCATGAAGGGGAGATATTGAATGTCTTCGAGTGGGTGTTAAGGTAACACATCCAAGAAAATCACGATGGATTGACAAGGAGAAAGTGAGGGAGCAATTCCCTCACTTATCTGTTGATTGATAAGGATTTTTGGAGGCCCAAAAGTCCTCAAATATCAGCAAAAATGGCACCAAGTCAAATATCTTGTCGATATCTTTCCAACGACGCAAATGACACCTCAAATAGAGTTCAGATGAAGAAGATATGGTCAATCAAAGTTTTGGTCAAGTAGTCAAATTCAACAGGGTGACTCAACATCCGTACAGATGACGTAAACAACTGACTGTGAATGGATGACATCATGTTGACATGGCACAACCCAGGGGACGATACGTTGCATGCTGATTTGGAAAAATTGGTGGTCAAAAGGTCCAATGCGGAAGTGCGATGTGGTAGCCTCAAGAGATGCCATGTGGCCTCTTAACCATATGACATGGAACAGACTGATTGGACGGAAGCAAAAAATGGTAGGGTGCCATGTGGCCCAATCACAGGGCACCTCGTGGATGCCCAATGAGGGTCGAAGATCGAAAGTTTGAAAAAAAAATATGTTTGGCCACCAAACTGGCCTACGCCATATCCGACGGCCAGACCAGTCAACGACCCACACCTCGACGATCACATCCCAAAATATCTGGTCGAAAGTCCATGCACCGGTCATATCACAAGTGGCAGGGTTCTAAAGTTAGCGCCAAGTTCCAATCCGACGGGAGGTTTCAACAAAATCATATTCCATATATATTTTATATATATCGTTGTTACAACCAACTCCAAAATGGGGGTTCCACGGGGTTTGATCCCTGAACCTCCCACAAAAAACACTTTTAATTAACCATTACCAACCAGTCGGGCTAATAGTCCCATTGAAATGAACACCTGTGGAATTTTAATTTAAAATTAGACTTTTGCTATGATTAGGGGTCTGTGCCCAATTCCATACAATGACATGTAATTTTGTGCAAGCACATGAGATTTAATGTAGACTATGTGGCATGCATTATGAGGCGAAGAGCTGAGGGGGGCCTGGGATGAGAAGTGATAGAATTTGATGTACGAATAGTCATTTTTGCACATTTTCTCACCACAAGTCCACCTGTACAACCAATTTTTGCATCTAGACAACAAATCTTTAGGACATTTTCAGTTTTGAGGTATAGTCATGCATTTATGCCTATTTTTGCTGAGATAATATAAATGCCTCTCCACTTAGAAGTGGGCCCAAAGATGTAGTCCATTCTTGGGATGAACTTCGTTATAAAGCTTTGTGTTCTTGTCTCATTTCTCATATTTTCTCCATATTTGTTCCTTCTTTGTTTATATTGCACATAATATTTATTTATGCTCTTTAATGAAATTCATGTAGTGGTCATCAAATAAAATATCATGGATCAAGAAGGATGACAATAGGTATTTAATGGCCTTGTTGACTAAGGAAGTTCCACTCAATGCAATTTAGCGATATAAATATAAAGAAGCCAATAATTTCCTAAAGATAAAGACAAGGTGAAGAGGTATGGTTCCCTAGAGTTATAACCACATGAACTAACATTCTCAAATTTATAGGCAAAGATGTAAATAAAGGAAAATGGAAGCATCTATTTGAAAGAAATATTTGGATTAAGACCATCAAGACACAAGGTTTTCAAAGGTGAGTAAATGGAAATAAATAACACAATCATATGCAATGGTTGGCACGCCAATGTGTGCCAAATAATGCACTATTGCGGTGACATAATAATTCATTTATTGTGGTGACATAATAATTCACTATGCTAACGAGTTTCATTTATTGCGGTGACATAATAATTCATCCCATGAACTTTATTCCATGGATATAAAGACATGTGAAGGTAGCTAATTGCAGTTTATGGGTTACAAAAACAATGGAATTTAATAAATCCTATATATATTAAAATAACCTAATTATGTGAGAGAAATCTATTAATTATGGCATAAACTATGTGCTTCTTGCAAGCATATTCCTCCTTAATTTTTCCAAATTTGAGAATGATGGCTACTAGTTGAAATAAAAAATCCCTAGCTAGATAAATAAAAAATTATTCTCTCTATTGTACATAATGCAATCAAAGAAAGGACATCTAACATCCCCTTCCTCAATTTTAAAAGGCAAATGACACCTAAGACATACATGTCTAGAATTTTTTGTTTTGCAAGTAAAGACTTTTTGGTTTTGCAATTGAGGGAGTAAAAAAGTATATTAAGATATCTATTAAAACTCTAGGGATGATATAATAACCTATCAAGAATATCTGTATCAATTGAGTTGTTTTAACAAAAAAGACAATTCAAACACTTCCAATATTTTTTTTTCTATAGAAATCAACCCTTTCCTTGTGCACGAAGATGACAACTAAAGAGGACACACAATACAAAGTACATTAGAAAGCAATGTGTTCTTATCAAAACCTTGCTTGCAAATTTATGAGATATTGGAATATAATTTTGACACTCATTCATTTGTGAAATAACAAAATGAAATGAACAATATCACTATCACGGCCACTTATCAATGCATCAAATATAAATAAGAACAATGTACACTAGAAACAATTGTCACAACTTTGATAATTAGCACATACACAGTCACATAGATTAGAATAACTAGAAAAAATTGTCACAACTTTGATAATGAGCACATACATAGTCACATAGATGAGAATAATCTACATACCCACATGAACATCCTTTTAAAAAATGCAGAACTACAACTATCAACCACACTCCTTTACAAACCATTAGAAGAAAAAATAACATGATCCACATCGGTTACCAATGGACTTGTTTAGAGACACAACTTGAGAAAAACTGCATGGTCTCTATACACCCATACATGCAAAAGAACAATGGAGCTACGAATACTCCAAGCAATAATTCCAAACAACCACAACCTTGAATTGCTACATACTGGAAAATAAAATCAAAGTGACAATCTACCTCAACAAACTCCAATTATCTTTTAGAAATAAGTGAAATAAATGACTAAAGAAGCCAACTCACTACAATCAAGATAAAATTGTAGCCTAACATTGTAGCCCAAATTGACGTAAGAAATTTTATTACAAACCCAATAGGTGATTTTCTCAACCCTCCCAGTAGGTCGTTTAGTCAACCCTCCCATACCTAAAATTGGAAAATTGCACAGGGTCTTTGAGAATTAGTTTATTTTGATGAGGTGGTTTGGATGTACTTGCTTGTATGGATTTTTTTATTGATTTGATTTACTCATCACGATTCTTCTAATTGAGATCCTTGAAGGGCATATGCATTTGTCTTTTCATGACCCAGCTGGTGGACAACTTTGGAGGAACAAGCCTAGCTTGGGCTTCCATGGGGCTTGAATCCCACAGCTTGGATGCCAAGGGCCCACATTCAAGATCATAGAGACATACTTTTGGAGGCCTAGAGAACACCTTGGAGGATCTTACTGAGCCCCTACATGCCCCCTACATGCCAAACGATTTTCTTGAAAGAGGAAAAATGTCACCTTCTTGGAGCTTGACATCACACATGGGCTAGGACGTGGTGGTGATGTGACACTTGGAACTTTGATGAGGATTGGCGTCTTGATTTAGTGGAGATAGGTCGTAACTCCTTGGAATATGGCTTTTGGAATCCCAACGACCCTTTTCCAATCTCAACGAATTTCCAAAAAAAGGGGCCTAAAGGTTACCCTAAAGGGGTGACGTCTTGCCTTTTAGGGTTTCTCTATGTGCAAATTATAAATTACTTAATATTATTTTTGTAAAGGGGAAAAATAAGGGTTGTTGTCTCCTTATTTTGTGTTTACCCTAACTTAAGTGGAAAAACTATGTTTATAACATTTTTTATAAATAGATATAAAGTCTATTTCATTTTGATCATAACTCTCCTTTGTGTGAGAGACTCCTTGGTTAAAATTTGCACTCTACTTGGGGAAATTTTGCATATCTATCTTGTAACTTGCTCTTTTAATGGTTTATCATTGGCTATTGGATGGATGATGATGCAATGTCTCTTGTGGAGGATTATTTCTTGATTTATGGTGGATTTTTTGGTCAAAAAGAGGTTTATATTGTTAATGCTTGGACTAGGTAAGGAATCTCTCTTGTCATTGCTTCTTTTCTTGGGTCAAAAAGAGGTTTATCTTGCTAATGCTTGGACTAGGTAAGGAATATCTCTTGTCATTGCTTCTTTTCTTGGTTGCAAGGTTATTATTGCTACTATTTTGGGGATTATAAGGGAATACAACCCCACTAATCCCATCATTTTGTCTTGAAATAACTTGTTGCATCAATGAATACTAGGAGGAGTAAAAGGGTTTACACCCTCCTAGGGTTTTTCCTAGCTAGTTTAGCTTGAATTGGGGAGTAAAAGGGATTACACCCCCAAGGAAGTAGCTCAAATATCTATTTAAATTTTATGAATCCACAACCCAATATCTAAAGGCACTAATCTCCTTGCACCAGAGAAACAAAATCATTGCATTGGGATACATGAAATCACGAGATATTGAAATTGTCTAAGTTGGAATCTATTCTATGTGCTTAAATATCACTAAGGCCTCTAAGGCATTTTGTTTTGTCAAGAAATTATTTCTTCTGTAATAAAAAAAATCTATAGCCACTAGGGCTGCAAAAAACCCTAAACAAATCTCTAAATAACTCATAGTTCAACCATAAAAAATTGCTAATAATTTACCCCTATAATCTACTAGTCTCAACACATCTTTTGGGTGGATTACTTTTGATTTTGGTGGCTGATTTTTCTGATGTAAAAACTTGTTTACTATAGATATAAGGATGCAAATACATCTGTGCAATACTTGTGTATAACAACCTTACATCAATTCTAAAGTCTTATGCTTTTACACTTGAGTTGTATTAGTGTTTTGCTAACTTTTCTCTTGCATCATTTGATAGAATTTTAGCATATTCTTAGCAGCTCTAATAATATTTATTTTTCTGATATATATCTTTTTTTACTTCTACAATTAGGGACAGCAAGCTTAAATTTCTTTTCCACCTAATATATTACGTGCTTATTTGGCTTTTCTTGTGTCTCAAGTAGGTACAATCACCCTTTGCAGGTACTCATACTTGTTGGCAACCATTGGCCAACACCGAGACGTATCATCAAAGACATATTACGCATAGAAACTTGACCTATAGGGGCATCCATATCATCATCTCACTTTCCATCTCATTTTCCCCTAGGGTCATCGAGATTCCCCCCTTGAGGTGATCACTTCACCTCTAAAGTGATGGGAATACCTATCTAAGGTGACAATGGGTAGGTGTTCTCTTAGTTGTCGCAATTTTTTGGTTTAGGTTGGGATTTTCCCAACCTACAACTTGTGTGATAACATTTTGTACCTTTTTTGGGGAGGATTTTGAATCCTCTTCTGAACCCTACGGACACTTTGGAAAGTATCCCAAAGCCTTTCCCTAGCTTGCATGGCGACTCCACTTTCCAAGAACCCACCTTTCCTTGTTTCATCTTTTCCATCCTTTGATGATCCTTGAGTTCATCTGGTGACTCCATTTAGGGATTGCCCTAAGTAATGGAACCACGACCTCATGAGACTTACCATGGAATTTCCATAAAGTCTATCCTTCTTTGGATATTCAAAATATCCCTGGATATCCAAATCACTGCTCCCCAGAGTGAGGGTCAGTTTCCCTAAATTGAATGACGATCCAACTTTAGCAATCATCCATGTTGTCAATTATATGAAGTATGCCTCAAGCTTAAATGTGCTACGTGAAGATGTGTTGATGATTTTTTTTGTATCTTCACTAGAATCAAGTCAAAGGAATTGGCTTGCAAACTCATGTAAGCTGAAGGGTATCCCATATTCTACAAAGCTCATTGAATAATTTCTCAAGCACTATTGGCTAGCTACCCAGAATTTGCAAGATAATTTCCAAGAGCTCAAAGACGCTCTTTACAGAGAAGGTTTTCCTATAGATGAGGATGAAGAAAATATTTAAGAATATCCCAATGAAGTTTCTCATG
The DNA here is from genome assembly GCA_032191745.1 of Picea mariana. NCBI lineage: Eukaryota > Viridiplantae > Streptophyta > Pinopsida > Pinales > Pinaceae > Picea > Picea mariana. The sequence goes on from JASDQU010688308.1 coordinate 16,626, forward strand.
TCGAATATTTGGATGAAACATTTGATGAAGATGAAGTGCTCATATCTTCCCTTCCACTTGATGAAGACATCAATGCCTTTGCTCCTCTGTTAGGGACCTAAGTTGCACATAGGTAGAACAATATATTCAGATGTAATAAAGGTCAATATTAATAAGGCCTTGCAATACAGTAGAATAAGTCGAATGTAATATGACCTAATAGAAGCTTCCGCTTCTAGAAGGATCTTCCTTTAGATGGCTCTTTTGATAAACATATTTAGTATAAATAGGATTTTGAGGGTATGAGAACCCTATCTTGGATACTATTGTAATAGATCTCTGCTCGACTGGAGGTTTCCCCCTTGAAGAGGCTCGTGAACATTGCTCTCAGAATCAAAGTGATATTTCTGGTGTTATTTTGATATCATTTTAGTGTTATCGTGGTGTTGTTCTGGTTATATTGTTGTTTATCTGCCATTTCTAGCATTTTATTTCCGTTCTACATACTTTTTATATTTGGAATATTACAAGTGGTATTAGAGCACTTTCCTCAGCTGAAATTGTGGGTTAAATTTTTTTTTCCAGAGTAGAGATGTATTCTGGAGTCTTTAAGCCACATAGATCTGTCGTTATGCGCATAAACCCGCGGTTGAGGGATTCATACACACAGGAAATACAAGTGGTACTTAAGCGCTCATCTGTTGGCCACCCTTGTAACCCCTATTGGTACCCCTTCGAGTGGTAGCGCATCAGACAACACCTGTGTACGGATCGACCTATATTACCTAAAGCCCTATTTAGATAAACCGATCAGCTGCCTAACTGCTATAGTGCCACCGAGAACAACAATAGGGAAGATACTCTCTAGTACCTGGGTAGTCAAGTAGTACGACTAAGGGCACGGTCTAGCTTCCTTAGTTGGTGCCCTGATATATTGGGCTGAGTACTATTGTGGGACCCCACCCATATATCAGAGAGCTATAGCACAGGGCAAACCCTTGTTTATAGAGCCCTTGAATACCTAACTGGACATAAACAAAAAATTTAAAACAGACAAGATCTATTGCCGCTCAAGTGTGTTCGGGTTTCCAAATCACTACACATTTCTTCCTGGTTAAGCATTTGGGCATTTCATCACTGCAGTATTCTTCAGACCGAAAAAATTCTGGAAATTTTTGCACCATTATTTGAGACCTATTCCATTGGATTTATCTCTTCTCCCTTATCACATTCATAGATATCGTTTTTTATCAATTTTTTTGACCCCACCCACCCCATTTCGGTTCCCTCGTCATCATGGTCCATACCCGTAGCCAAGACTTGGAAGCTCTCTTCAATACCTTGCAATATAATTTCAAAGAGACCCAACAAGAAGTGAAACAACTCAGTGCCAATGTTTCCTCCATCAATACAACCATGCAGTCCTCCATCGCCGCCTCAATCGAGGAACTCAAACAAGCCATGACTACCTAGCTAGAATCTGTTGTTTCGATGATCTGCACCAAGATGCATATCCCTACAGATAACCCTTTATCTGACCCACCTCCACATACTGAAGCTGAAACTTCCTCTCATTCCCATAATTTTCAACCCCATCACTTTCAACATGACCTACACCTTCCGTGAGTGGATGTGACCAAATTTGATAGCTCAGATCCCACTAGTTGGGTAACCGAAATGGAACATTATTTCTCTTTATAAAACATTACAAATGACTTGGCCAAACTCCAGTATGGTGTTCTCCATCTAGATCAAGAACGTTGGCAATTGTGGCAATGGAGAAAAACTTCCCGTCAAGGGTATATTGCTTGGACACACTTTGTGGCAGAGCTTTATGAACGCTTTGACACTGACACCAACCATTTAGGCTGTTTGACAAAGTTGAAACAATCCGAAATAGTGGAAGACTTTGTAGCTGCTTTTGAGCGCCTAAATTTTTGGACAAAGGGCATGTGTGATGCCTTTTTTCGAGAATGTTTTATCAGTGGCCTCAAGGATGAGATTCATGCCCGTGTTCTCATGGCTCGGCCTCTGAGTTGGGTGGAGGCTGCTAAAATATCTAAAGAAGCACAACAAGTTGTATCTTCTCAAAACTGAAAACCCTCCTTTATCCCTCGCACTAAACCAGTAAATCCCACTACTCCCTCTGCTCCACTAAAGATCCAAAAATTGACCAGGGCTGAAATGGCTGAACGACAACTCAAAGTCCTTTGTTATAATTATGACAAAAAATATTTTCCGGGCCACAAGTGTAAGGAACAAAATATTTTTATGGTCATCTCAGAGGATATTTCGGAAGAGGATGTTGAAACTACCCTTATGTTTGAGTCACCTGAAACCACTGACATAAACCCTCCCTCCAAACCTCCCGAAGTAGAATCGGTCATTTCCCTAAATGCTCTCACTGGCTTCTCTGCTTCCCAAAACCTCAATCTAATAGGTTACATCAAGCATAGGAAGGTCATCATTCTTGTTTATAGTGGAAGCACCCATAATTTTATTCATCGCCGCATTGCCCAAGAAATTCATTACTATATCCATGCAGTCAATAATTTCCAAATCATGATTGCCAATGGTGGTTCCATGAAATGTGGAGGGAGTTTTGAAAATGTGCGTCTCCAAAGTGGTGACTACCACCTGAAATCTCATATGTTTGTTATCGACATGGGCGGTTGTGACATTATGTTGGGTGCAGACTGGATAAGGAATTTGGGTCCCATTCTCATGGATTTTAAGGAATTAATCATGCAATTCGACCAAGAGGGCCAACAATATAAGTTCCAAGGCATCACCACCGGTTCACCTGAGATCATTAGTTCCCATCGCATGGAAAAGCTGCTAAAAAAATGTCATTCTGGCGTTATTTCCCAACTCCATGCCATATAAGCAACAGAGACACCCTCGGTGCTGCAAGACCTCCAATCCATCCTCTTTAAAGAACAAGTGGTCTTTTCCACTCCCCAGGGACTCCCTCCTTCCCGTGGTGTTCATGATCATTCCATTCCCCTTGTACTAGGAAGCCTTCCTCTCAATATCCGTCCGTATCATCACCCCTTTTCCCAAAAAAATGAAATTGAGAAAATGGTTCAGGAACTCCTTAACGTAGGCGTTATCCACCCTAGTACGAGCCCCTAATATTCTCCTGTGGTCATGGTCCTAAAGAAAGAAGGTTCTTGGTGAATGTGTCCTGACTTCCGTGCCCTCAACAAACTTACCATTAAAGACAAATTTCCCATTCCTGTCATTGATGAACTCTTGGATGAATTGAGTGGCACCCAGTTTTGTACTAAACTTGATCTTTGTTCTAGCTACCACCAGATACGTATTAAAGAGGCAGACATTCCTAAGACTGCCTTTAGAACTCATGAGACACTATGAGTTTTTGGTCATGCCCTTTGGCTTGTGTAATTCCCCCTCCACCTTCCAAAGCCTCATGAATCATGTCTTTCGTCCTTTTCTCCATCATTTTGTCTTAGTTTTCTTTGATGATATCCTCATCTATAGAAAAATCTGGACAGATCATCTTGCTCATGTGGATCGAGTTCTCCATCTACTCTCTCAGCACCAACTTTTCCTAAAACAGTCTAAATGTTCTTTTGGCGCCTCAGAAGTCGAGTACTTGGGTCATCTGGTTGGAAAGGATGGCATCAGGGTGGATCCTTAAAAGATTGAAGCTATGCAAGACTGACCTCCCCAAAGAATCTCAAAAGCTTGCGTGGATTTCTGGGCTTAACAGGTTATTATCGGAAGTTTGTTAAGAATTATGGAAAGATTGCAACACCTCTCACTACACTCCTAAACAATAACTCTTTCACTTGGACTCCAGCAGTTGCTCAAGCTTTTCAAACCTTGAAAATGGCCATGTGCACCACTCCAGTCTTGGACCTTCCTGATTGCACAAAGACCTTTGTCCTATAAGAGGGTCAGCCTTTGGCCTTTACCAACAAGAAATTTTCTGAACAAAATCTGGGCAAATCAATCTATGAAAAGGAAATGTTGGCTATTCTGCATGCTGTTGATCTGTGGTGCCCTTATCTATTGGGGCACCGCTTCCAAATTAATACAGACCATAAAAGCGTCAAGTATTTTCTGTAACAACGCATTTCCTCCCAGAGCAACAAAAATGGGTGACTAAGCTCTTTGGATATGATTATGAGATCATTTACAAGAAAGGAAAAGACAATGTGGTTGCAGATGCACTTTCCCAAAAATATGAAGATGAAGGATCCCTTTTTTCTCTCTCCTTCATTGTACCAGATTTTCTCCAAGCCGTTCTCTAGGAATGGCTACATGATCCCAAAAATTCGCATCTGATACAACAATTGCAGTCTAATGCTCCAGTTTCCCCAGGGTACTCTTGGCTCCATGATGAGCTTCGATACAAAGTCCGTTTGTATTTAAGTAAATAATCAAAACTTGAATCCACAGTACTTTCTGAGCTTCATGCTACACCCACAACTGGGCACTCCGGGTTTACCAAAACATATGATAGGGTCAAACGTTCTTTTTTCTGGGATGGTATGAAACAAGATGTTTGTAATTTTGTCGCTAAATGTGATGTGTGTCAATGCAACAAGGGAGAAACAGTAAAATCTCTTGGCACACTACAACCGCTTCCGATTCCACCTGCTATTTGGAGGGATATCTCTATGGATTTTATCACAGGCTTACCCAAATTGGGAAATAAATCAGTCATCATGGTGGTTGTTGATCACCTTCGCAAGTATGCTCATTTCTGTTCTCTTCAACATCCGTTTACAACATCCACTGTGGTTCAAATTTTCATGGATTAGGTCTTCAAGCTTCATGGCATGCCGTATTCTATTGTTTCTAATCTTGACCCAACTTTCACCAACAATTTTTGGTAAGAACTGTTCAAGCTACAAGGCACCCAATTGTATCTCAGCACAACTTATCATCCCTAGACTGATGGCCAAATTGAAGTTGTCAACAAGTGTTTGGAAACATATTTGAGGTGTTTTGCCTCGGAAAAGAAAAATCAGTGGGCTCAATGGTTACCCCTAGCTGAATGGTGGTACAACACTTCATGCCATACAACTACATGCATGACTCCTTTTGAAGTGGTATATAGACAAAATCCACCTTCAGTTCTCTCATACTTACCCGGTGTCTCGAAGGTCCAGGCGGTTGACCAAACGCTTACAGTTCGAGAAGCTATTCTCCATACCCTCAAAGATAATTTGGTCATGGAACATAATCGCATGAAGCAACAAGCAGATCAAGGTCGCTCTAAATGTCAATTTGCAAAAGGGGATCAAGTGTTTCTTCGACTGCAACCTTACAAGAAAAATTCCCTCAAGGCCTAGCATTGTCAGAAGCTGGTGCCCAAATTTTATGGTCCTTATACCATTCTCAAGTGTGTGGGACATGTGGCCTATTAGTTAGCTTTACCTAGTCATTCTAAGCTACATCCGGTTTTTCATGTTTCATGCTTAAAGAAGGTGATTGGAACTATGTTCCAAATTCAAACCAACCTTCCTGAGTTGGAAGAAGAAGGATCCATTTGGCTACAGCCAGAAGCAATTTTGGACCAGCGTGAGCATCGCCTGCGTTAGAGAACCATCAAGGAAGTGTTAGTCTAGTGGAAATATACAAATCCAATAGATGCCATTTGGGAACTAGCTACCATTCTGCAACAATTTCCACATCTACAAGGCTATTTTTAAGGGGGAGGACATGTTAGGGACCTAACCCACACATAGGTAGAACGATATATTTGGATGTAGTAAAGTTCAATATTAATAAGGCCTTGCAATAAAGTAGAATAAGTCGAATGTAAGAAGACCTAATAGAAGCTTCCACTTCTAGAAGGATCTTCCTCTAGATGGTTCTTTTGATAGACATATTTAGTATAAATAAGAGTTGAGGGTATGAGAACCCTAGCTTGGATATTATTTTAATAGAGCTCTACTCGAGTGGAGGTTTCCCCCTCGAAGAGGTCCATGAACATTGGTCTAAGAATCAAAGTGCTCTTTCTGGTGTTATTTTGATATCATTTTAGTGTTATCGTGGTGTTTTTCTGGTTATATTTTTGTTTATCTTCCATTTCTAGCATTTTATTTCTATTTTGCATACTTTTTATATCTGGAATATTACATCCTCCTGAACATCAAGAAGAGAACATGACAAGTTGTGACCCTTTGAATATCTTACTGATAATTTATTCCATGACTTTGGAAGTGAAGAAGTATTAGAGGATCCCTTGGATGTGATAGATCTTTTTGAAAGGAGGCAAACAAAACAATTTGTATTAAGGATCAATCCCCTTGTGATGAAGAGGCATTGGAAGGGCATGTACATAAAGACAAAGAAGAATCCTTACGAGGTGCAACATGTTGAGACATCGTTATATTTTCTCCCGCTTGATGAGGGTGAGGTCGTTCAAAATTTTCTTCCTCTTGCACATGAAGATGAATAAATGATTAGCCTTGATGATGCAAATGATCTTGTGTAGAACCTCTTCGACATCGTTGATCTACACATTGATGATTTCATGCAGATTGAGAGACGTAGATGGGATTTTGGTCATTTCATTTTTTATAGAGACCCCATTTACGACATTGAGGGTAGCTCTCAAGCAAGGGGGTTTGAGTTTTCATCGTTAGAGGACTGGTCTTCATGAATGTATGATTCATATGTTTGGTAGCCTAATGATGATATGGTTACATATTTTTTCTGCCCCTTCGAGGATGATTTGTCACAACGTAATCATGATGTTATTTAGTAATCCATTGATATGTACCCTTTTGAGGATGCATATTTGTTCTGTGAGGATTTTCAGCCATTGTGCTCAGATTTTGATATACACCAGGTTGTGGCCAGCCCGGGGCACTCTAAGGTCTACACTACCAAACAAAAGTACTTTCATATTGAGAATTTTGGTGGGGATTTGCAGATAAATAAGTGACGTTTCCTAAGTTCGAGGGAGGAGTTTTTCTCTAGACATGAGGCCGTGCCTTACCCCATTTCCTCTTGTTTGGTAAATCAATAGGTTTTCTTGGGATCCTTTACCTTCTCTCAAAATTTAGGGGGAAATTAAATTTGAGGGGAAGATGAAGAACAAGCCCTTGCAGATGAAGAGAATGTTAAATAAAACCCTACTGATTTCTTGACACTAGATCTTGCTGAAGCCATGATTGCAGAGAAATATGATTTTAGTGATGAAGAAGACTTCCATGAAATGCATCATGATGAAGATCCAATTGAAGCTTCCCTGAATTCTATTCTTTCCACACACGAAGACAAGGAGATGGTCAATTTTAGTCATATAGATGATCCATCATATGCATACGATAGTCTTATTCAGAGATGGATCGATCAAGCTTGTGGATGTTCTTTCTAGCATGATTTCCTCTCTCCCACCCATCTCCATGAGCTTCATTTCATTTCATGATTATATTTCTATTTATGCTCATGATCATTATTTGTTTGAATTATCTTTGTTGTATTTCATGATTAAGCACAGGGGGAGATACCTTGATGAGATGGTCAACTGGTTGCATTGGTTAGATGAATTCACTTAACATTTCAGGTCTTAATCTTCAGGGCCCCAAGGCCCTAGATAAGTGAGTAAGGAATTTTGATTTCATGCATTTGCATATTGATTTCTCATGATTGTTTAGATGCATTTAATATTTCATTTTTCTCTACTTGCATATTGATTTCATGTTTAGCTCAGACTTATGAAAAAACGCTAAAATTTTATTTTCTAGATTATTTTCATTTTTGTCTTTGATGTATATGGATGAAGGGTGATATAACCACCCTAGATTTTACAGTTTGATGTTTTAGTGTAGGCACAGGTCCACCAGGAGATGTTGCGGTTCTCATGCACTCTATGAAAAGCACATGTCCCCAAGTAGGAGCCAGATGTTATCCCCAACTCCTAGGGATAAATAAGGAGGTGATATTTTGAGGCCCTTAGGTTGTAGACATGGAGTACCGAGAGACAACTTGATCAACAATGTCCACTTGAATAGACATATATACACCTCACCATCACAACTCTAGGTTCATCACAATGGTATCCACCACATCAGCTAGCCTTTGTAAGACATCGGGTCTTGCTCCATGAGGTACAAGTCAGGTATTATAGTGAGTTTCATTTCAATATTTGAGGCATTTGAGTTTGTTTCATCTATTACTGCTTTTTATTATGTAATGTTTTCTTGGACATTATGCTCTTTTCCTTGTTTCAATTTGGTGGTTGACATTGCTCCCTAGTAAGTGGATCACCCTTATGGATATGTATGCTACTGAGAGGTCCTTTTGACAAGTCATTATGCCATTCCCTACATACTTTTCACTTTCCACACTTCATCCCCTCATCTCCTCACCTTTTGGGATTTTTGGATGTACTGACCCAAGAAGGGGCTGTCCCTCACTTCATGGGAAGAAGGGGATGAAGGCCTAGATGCTTGCGGATGGAAGAAGATAAGACCCAAACAATTAACCTTCTATAATCTCTCCCAGAGATTCTAAGGACAATGAAATGTATCTGATAAAAAAAATTTAATGGGACCCATAAAAGAATGACTAATAACAAAATGCCAATCGGGGAGGAGCATGTGTGGGCATTGTTTTTATTGCTTTGGTAGAGCCCCACACATGTTTCCAACTTGGGGAAGCATGATGTGACTAGGGTAGAGTCAAGGAGGGCACAATTTTTCATGCTTAGGTATAAGCCCCACCTTGGATTCAACCTAGAAACATCCTAAAAGAATAAAAGGCAATAAATGGGCTTGGAAATAGGTTGCATTGAAAACGAAGGTGCAATACACCCTCTCCAAAGGAACCCATAAGTGAGACACTACAACCTCTTGTATGTCATGAAATCCATGCCAAAAATTCTTCATCTCATCCATGACACCTCATCCACATGACTTAGAAGGAGGTACCCTCACGAAACACCCCTAAACTTGAGATACGATTCACCCAATAGGTCATTTTGTCAACCCTCCCATACCTAAACTTGGAAAATTTCATAGGGTATTTGAGAATTAGTTTGTTTTGATGAGGTGGTTTGATGTAGTTGCTTATATGGCTCTTTTCTTGATTTTATTTACTCATCATGATGCTTTGACTTGATATCCTTGGAGGGCATATCCATTTTTCTTTTAAGGACCCAAATGGTGGACAATTTTGGAGGAACAAGCCTAGATTTGGATTCCACGGGGATTGAAGCCCACATGTTGGATGTCAAGGGCCCACATACTGGATCATGGAGACATGATTTTGGAGGCATATAGGACACCTTGAAGGATCTTACCTAGACCCTACATTCTAAACGATTTGCTTGAAAGAGGCAAACAATCACCTTCTTGGAGCTTGACGTCACACATGTGATAGAATGTGGTGGTGACGTCACACTTAGCACTTTGATGAGGATTGGCACCTTGATTTAGTGGAGAGAGGTCCTAACACCTTGGAAGATGGATTTTAGAAGCCCAAAATCGCTTCTCCAATCTCAATTACTTTCCAAAAAAAAGGGGCCTAAAGGTTTCCCTAAAGGGGTGACATCTGTTGATTAATTGGGTTGGTTGCCATTGATGTCAACCCTTGAATAAAGTCTAGTAGCAAATTCCGGTAGCACAAAGGTTTGGGTAATGGAATAATTTTTTTTTGATGGAAATGGTATGAGTTTTGATATATTTGAAGGTAAGACTATTCTATATGGATAGTACATTCCATGCCATTTCCGGTGGTATGTGGAATGCCACATAACTCCTCACGGTCAGAGAGTTATGGCCATGTGAAGTTGGAGAACCCTCATGAGTCATCTAGAAGCCCCAAAAGGTCAAAGTAGTCAAAGTGGTTGCAAAGAAGAAATTATTTAAATAATAAATTGAAGTGATGAGTGTACTAAAAATTCAAAGTGTATACAAAAGAACTTATTTAAATAATAAAGTTAATGGAGAAATTACTAAGTGGACAAGTGGTTAGAAGTGGGTTAGCCCTAAAATAAGGAAAGTGGTTTAAGATGGTTAGAAGGTAATTTAAATACTAAAGTGAAGTGATGAGTGTACTATAAGTCAAAATGGATATAAAGAAATTATTTAAATAATAAATTTAATGGAGAAATTACTAAGTGGACAAGTGGTTAGAAGTGGGTTAGCCCTAAAATAAGGAAAGTGGGTTAAGATGGTTAAAAGGTAACCCCTTGAGGAAGCTACATGAAAGTATAAATAAGAGGCAAGTCTCTCTCATTTTAATCATACTTGATCATATTGAATATCTACAAGTGATTGAGGTAACCAAAGGATATCTAAGCCAAATTTTAGAGGGAAGGTGAAGTAAAGAAGGCCGAAATTCAAGGGAGGATAAACTCTTTTGATGGTGCTTTCTAAGGTATGTTATTTACATGTCATCTCACCATTTTGGAAATAAATTTGTTTCTAGAATGGCTCAGACCACAAAATTGGAAGGACATTGAGGAAACATATCCAAGTATATGTGATAAAAATTTCAGCTTGTGGGTCATTTTATTTTTGGAGTTACACTCCGTGGAAAATAGGATTTGTGGCTAGTCCTGAAACTAGTCTAAAACAGGTGTTTCGGGTCAAAACGTCATAACTTATTCATAACAGATTCAAATTCAGTAAGACCAAATGTATTGGTTAGAGTATATCCTTTTGTATTCTGTGTACTATTTTCATATCCATACAACAAATATTCCATGTGGGGAACGCTCTACAAGTTCGCTCTCTAGAATAAGCCAAAATTCAACAAGGTATGCCATTTTTGCTATAACTCCTTTTCTGAGAGGTTACAAGTAGTGAAATATGGAGGAATTGCATAAAGACACTGAAGAACATTGTGTACCATTTTTATATCTTTATTCATTATAGGTACATAGTTATGATTATTTCAAGTTAGGGTTGTTGACTAATCCAAAATTAGTCATGTGAGACTAAAGTAAAGTTTGATGAAAATGATAGTATCTTGTTGTTAAAGTTAAGGAAGGTTTGTAGGTATGTGATCATATACACAAGGTCTATTACAAAATTACATATCATATTTGGATGATAAAATTGATGATGGATTTTGGTTGAGGTACATGTTGGGTACATGGTTGAGACAAGTAGTTGATGAATTAGCACATACATGATGTGTATAGTTGATGATGTTGGTACATCTTGATGAGTCATAGTTTATGTGTATTTGGTGCATGATTGGTACATATTTTGTGCATGGTTGATGCAATTTTTGACGATACAGGTTGGTGCATGGTTGATGCACTTGTTTATGGTACATGTTGATTACAGGTTGTTTGGTACAAGTTTTTACAGGTTGGTTGGATGTGGGTCAGTGGTACAAGTTGTTACAGTGGTATATCTCACAGTGTTAGTGTGACAATGGTTCCATAATTATACTTCTATGTCAAGGTGGTTGGACAGGTGTTACACGTCAAAATTACTCAACTGGATAAGTATCACATGTTCCTCTCAATTGTCGTAAGTGTCACATCTTCCTTACAACTTTCGCAAGTGTCACAAGTTGTTCGCAAGTGTCGCAAGTTGTTCACAAGTGTCACAAACGTTGTTCAAGCATACTTCCATAACGACAACACTAAGGAGGCACTTAAAAAATCTCATACACTTGATTTGGAGAAGAGGAATTGATTAACTGAAGTCAAGGAACTCTTATCACCTGAGAAGAGCTCTTAAACAAAGGTTCTGAGAGTGAGGGCTCCCTTACATCAGCCTTAGGAGTGCTGGCGCTCCCCTATAAGGCCTCAGGCAGTGTTATAACGCTTGTCTTCCCCTCTAAAGGAGCACTATCCACCTTTGGAGCACTGGCGCTACCCTCAAGCTTCCTAGGCAGCGCTACAATGCTCTGATGCCCCTTTTGAGGGAGTGCTGTCTAATCTGAGGCAGTAGTTGGCCCGTTGAGGAGAATAAGGGGAGGATATTTCAAGTTTAGAAGGTAGTTGCATTCAAATTCTTGGTTCCATTAGGAGATCCCTGATCTAAGGAGGGAGTTCCTCAACTTGTTCTAAAGATAACTCAAGAGGTTAAGCTCCTCTTAACCTATATAAGCAGGCTCTATGATGGTGAAAAGAGGGGGGAAGAATTGCTAGCATGAAACCTATGATCTCATAGGAAACACACAGTTAGCCAAAGGAGAGTGATCAGTGAAGCTGCTGTTATCCAGGTTGTGGATCTTTCGAGCAAGGGTTATACGAAGGGGACTTGACGAAGCTGTCACATTCGCATCTACGATTGTAAGTACTGCTGTCGTTATTCTCATTAATATGACACGCTTGGCCTGTTTCTTTCTAGTTTGTGTCTGATGTTACATGAACTTATCATTGATAGATAGATCTGTTTTCAAGATAATATCAATAGAGTAGGAAGTGGTCGTATCTTGTTTGTCTACAGGACTCAGCGAGGAGAAAATGATTGGAGATCAACTCGGAGCGTGCAGGGACAAACGTCGATAAAGAGGTACTTCTATTCTCTTTCCTTCTCATGTGTTAGTTTGTATAGATTTGAAAGGAATTCAGTGTCCACGTTAAGCATTTTCTGTCTTAGACTTAGGGTCAATCTCTTTGAGGTAATCTACCTGTCCGCAGGAAGATTTTCCTACAACAGAAACTGGCGACTCCACTAGGGAGATAGCCTCAAATCGAAACTTATTGTTTTTATTTCTCCTCATTGACCTTGTTCTACCCCTCGATTGTTTCAGACTTGGTTCACTCCTCTTTTGATTGGTTTCATGAGCTGATTGGCTCCCTACCCAATCATACTCAGCCTAATTGTCGAGATTGAATTACAATTTTTGGATTTCTTGACACTTTTGGGAGTTTTTGAACCTGGCGCCCCTGTCCCCATGTTAACAGAGTGCCATCGCTTTCTAATAGCCTTACACAGAGCGCTATAACGCTCCTTGTCCTTGACAACAGAGCGCCAACCCTCCTTTGGCCAATAAACCTTCAAGAATTGTTTTTTCAGGGTTTTTCCTCTGTGTCTCTCTTGCTGGGTAACCTTGTGAGTCAATCCTTCTTCTTTCCAACTTTGACATCTGTCTTTTTCTTGAATAAAAAAAATCTTGCTGTTTGGATTTTGTAGCCTTCTTCACTATTGTTGTTGGGTTTTTCTGCCATTTGGAGTTTGAAACCCATACATTGTCTTTCTCTCCTCATCGACTGAACGAAAAATGCTGGTGAGGGTCATCAAAGGTCTACATATCTTTTCATTTGGTTTTAGTTAAGATCATTGTTCTTCGACTTTTTCTTTTGGCTGTGAGGTTTGATTTCTCTTTGATTGCTTCTTTTCTTTCGCTTCTTGTTTTGATCACAACGAGAGGGTGTATTGTTTGTATGATTCTTGCTCGTGTTGGTCTGATTTTCATTCATCTAAGAAGATAATTAGAAAAGACGAGCATTGTGTTGAATTAATCATTATTCATATGCAAACAATAAAAAGCATCTTCATGATTGATTGTGCATGTTAGAAGGCATCTCAAAAGTTTAGCATCACATCAGGATTTGATTGAAGAAAATTTGTTTGAGGATACTCCTTATTAGTGCTTGTTAGTGAAAAGAACTCTCTCTCTCTCCCTTAGATAGATGTTCATCGAAAAGAAATGACTGCTTATCATATTTGATGCATTTTTGGGACTGAGTCATAATTCCATTCGTTTCACTTCCATGCACCCCTTTTTGCGTAAAGAACAACTATAAAATCAACGCTAATTAAAAATTATTTAGAACTTTTTCTTTTCTAGGATCCTCCACCAACAGTAGACTAGACTTAGTACTTTGGATTAGAATGTGAGCATAACTCTCCAAAGTTTCCAAAACAAACAGTAGCATCCTGAGTTAGGGAGAGTCAAATCAAATTATCATATAAGTCTTCCAGGGATCCCCCTCTCACATAGGGGTTACGCACGAGGTCGCTTTTGGGTGAGTTACAGAGATTATCCCTTCGTGGTTTAACTGATTGTGGTGGTCAGATCGTATTATGGGGGTCGCTTCAAGGTAAATCCACAATTACTGCATGGGAGCCTTTTAGTTGATTTTGGGCTCGATACCCTGCCCGTACGTTCGGATCAGACTGTCGACTGTTCCTGCCCAGGGGATGACTGCGAATTGGTAACCTTAGTGGCCATAATAATTAGGGTCTTACACAAGGTGACAATGAAGGGAAGTCTCACTGTACCTGGAGCAGACATTGGTCGAACTCACTCAAGCTCCTTGGAGGGTAAATCCACAATTACTGCATGGAAGCTTGCACCAAGGCGTAAGTCCGTTAAGCAGGTCGCCATTGTAACTATTCCACCCTATCCCCTCCCCTTCTTGACTTGATCACGCGACGTTGGATTTCATCACCAACTAGTATGATCATCGAGAGAAGTTTTCGCCTGCTTGGTTGATTCCTAGATTTTGTTAGCGTGTGCTGTTTCTTTTCGTTAGTTGGCCCTAGATTTTCAGTGTGTTCTGCCTTTCTCCACAATTGAGCCCGTAGATGATCAAGGTATTCGCCGATCACATAGGATGCAAGGGCTGCCTCCAGAAGGCTATCAACCCTTACCTCCTAACCCTCCCGAAGACAACCACCGTAGAGAGGTAGAAAATCCATCTGACGCTGAAAGTGCTATTGCTCCTCTGTTAGATAACCCAGAAGATGCTTTGGTCACGGTTGCAAATCCCACTTCGGTGACCCCTCTCGAACCAATTTTACTTCGTTTAGACTCCCTTGGGAACGTCATAGATGAAGAAGTCCCACGATTACCAGAGAGTATTTTTACCGAAACATATATGTGATCCATATAACCCATCTTTGGTGAGGAATATAGGACTCCTATTCGTCCTAGCACTGCAGTAAATACCAATCCCACACCTGCTCGTTCTATTTGGAGGACTTCATTGGGACGCGATATCTATGAACATTTTGAATCCTTTCGACAACCGTTCCATCCTAATAACCCTCCTAGTGAAACAGGACCATCCGGTCAAACCATGAGTCACCCAGTCGATCGGGTTATTAAACCTACTGCTACATCAACACAAGTCCGTTCTAATGATGGACCCATCACATCTGCTCACCCAAGAATACAAACCCCTGCTGGCCATGACCGAGTTTTGTCCCTTGACATGATATCCTTCCAGAACGTTATCCTCTTGGAAGCCATGATAAAAAAGAAGTCACGCACATAGTTTCTCTTCTCTGTGGCAAGCTCGTTAAAAAATGAAACAGAGGTCCTGAGCATAGTTTTCCTCTTTGTAGCAAGCTCGTTAAAAAATGAAACAACAGTCTGGGGATCGAACCCGAAACTCTGAGCATAGTTCTTTTTCGGTGTCAAGCTCGTTAAAAAATGAAACAGTCACATCTCTTGAACCTTATTTTCATCCACCCTTCTCCTTTTTCTCATCCACTAGAGAACTTGTTGATGACCTCAGAGCTAGTGAATGAATCGAATCTTGGAGGGCATGTCTCCAGCCTTTGATGATCATTCTGGAGCTAAGCCACCAACTTTCAAGCTGGGGGCATACCGAGCTTAGTATTTGTTCTTTCTCGTGCTCGTAAATACATGAGAATGCAACTGGGTAAAGTTTTATCTCTTTTTCAGAACCGTACGGATACACGAACACACGAAAAAGGAACCCCCTAGAGTCTTCTTTAAACCCTTTTCAGACTCTCTAAATATGAAAAGATTGTTGAGTGAGCTTGCTTCCTTTCACACTCGTTAAAAGGTCAGAAAGGGGCGTCTTTTGAGTGATAGTTTATCTCTTTTTCGGTCTCGTTAGACTAGTGTACGGAAAAGGAACTGAGAGAGTTCTCTTTTAAGTGTTTTTCCAAACTCTATAATCTTGAAAAACCTTCGAGTTTTCTGTCTTTGGACTCGTTAAAACACACATCGACAAGCCCATATGAGACCGATCCCTTACTTCTTTCGGTTCGTTAAACATAGGAAGAGGAACTTACCGAAGGTGAGTTATATCGAGCATGTGTTATCCTCCTCGAGCTCATTAAACCAAAAAGAGGTACTCATCCATCTGGATGGGGGAAAAAATTGAAAGGAGCAAGCCAAGCAGTCTCTTGAGAACATCATCCAGCACTTCTTAGAGTCGCCCTTGAACACGACACTTTGTCATTTGCACATATCATAATCTGCTGAACCTTTGCACTGAGCCAATCCTTTGAGTCCCTTTCACTCCTTTTGGTCACCCGACGCAAGTCACCGTATCCACTACATAAGTGTTGGTCCACGTCATGTTTTTCTGTTGTGCCTCAGTGTTCAAGGGAAGTATCCGCCTTTGGAGTTAGCCATCCCAAATATCTTGCCTCAAAACCTGTGTCAGTCCATGTCCATTTGACCTACCAATTACATCTCTATGTCTGTTTCATGTCATTGATGGGGGATACATCAAGGCCCTCCCTCGACGAGTCTATTCCTGTTGACTTCAACACATTATTCGTGAATTAGACTCAGAAACTAGTTAGTACTTTGGGACCTGCATGCCTCAATGGTAGGCCTCCTCACATTCGACAGTAGGTTTACATCATTGACCTTTGATCGGATGATTCCACGAATGCTCGACCTCAGCTCATCTATTCACATACGCTGGAATGTACTAGTGTACCTTGGGAATCATTGACATTAATGGTGATCTCCCTCGCACTTGTTAACGGTTCACACCATTGACCGGTAATCAAGTGGTTTCTTCCATGTTCGACATCAGGACATCTATTCACATTGTTCGTGCTCTTTTCGTCAATGTGTGAGCAAAAAGTGAGCACTTACATGCCTAGTTGGGCTCTTCTAGTCATGACAGCTGTAATGCAAAAGGTTAGAAAGAAAACAATAAAGGTATTAACAAGAATTAAACAAAAACTAAATAACAA
>JASDQU010688308.1:33671-59367 GCA_032191745.1 Picea mariana
CGTCTACAAAGCATTTCAGTTATCAGTTCGCATCTTCTAACTTCATACTTTGGGGGGCATTCTATTACACGTCAAAATTACTCAACTGGATAAGTGTCACATGTTCCTCTCAATTGTCGTAAGTGTCGCATCTTCCTTACAACTTTCAAAAGTGTTGCAAGTTGGTCGCAAGTGTCGCAATTTGTTCACAAGTGTCGCAAACATTGTTCAAGCATACTGCCATAATGACGACACTAAGGAGGCACTTAAAACATCTCATACACTTGATTTGTAGAAGAGGAATTGATTAACTGAAGTCAAGGAACTCTTATCACTTGAGAAGATCTCTTAAACAAAGGTTCTGAGAGTGAGGGCTCCCCTACATCAGCCTTAGGAGCACTGGTTCTCCCCTATAAGGCCTCAGGCAGCGTTATAACACTTGTCTGCCCCTCTAAAGGAGTGCTATCCACCTTTGGAGTGCTGGCACTACCCTCAAGCTTCCTAGGCAACGCTACAACGCTCTGATGCCCCTTTTGAGGGAGCGCTGTCTAATCTGAGGCAGTAGTTGGCCCGTTGAGGAGAATAAGGGGAGGATCTTTCAAGTTTAGAAGGCAATTGCATTCGAATTCTTGGTTCCATCAGGAGATCCCTGATCTAAGGAGGGAGTTCCTCAACTTGTTCTAAAGATAACTCAAGAGGTTAAGCTCCTCTTAACCTATATAAGCAGGCTCTATGATGGTGAAAAGAGGGGTGAAGAATTGCTAGCATGAAACCTATGATCTCATAGGAAACACACAATCAGCCAAAGGAGAGTGATCAGTGAAGCTGCTGTCATCCAGGTTGTGGATCTTTCGAGCAAGGGTTAGACGAAGGGGACTTGACGAAGCTGCCACATTCGCATCTACGATTGTAAGTACTGCTGTCGTTATTCTCATTAATATGACACACTTGGCCTGTTTCTTTCTAGTTTGTGTCTGATGTTACATGAACTTATCATTGATATATAGATCTGTTTTCAAGCTAATATCTATAGAGTAGGAAGTGGTCGTATCTTGTTTGTCTACAGGACTCAGCAAGGAGCAAAGGATTGGATCTCAAATCGGAGCATGCAGGGACAAACATCGATAAAGAGGTACTTCTATTCTCTTTCCTTCTCATGTGTTAGTTTGTATAGATTTGAAAGGAAGTCAGTGTCCACATTAAGCATTTTCTGTCTTAGAGTTAGGGTCAAGCTCTTTGAGGTAATCTACCTGTCCACAGGAAGAGTTTCCTACAACAACAGGGAAAGAACATGTGGTTGTAGCCACCTTACGATTGTAGCCAGAGAACATAGGGGGTTGTATCCTCCTTCTGGTTGTAGCCAGAGAATTGGGGAGTTGGAGCTTCCCTCAGGTTGTAGCCTAAGAAAATAGGGGGTTGGAGCCTCCTTCTAGTTGCACTTGAAAAACAAAGGAAGTTGGTGCTTCCAATGAATGTAATTCTTAAAGACATATAAGAAAAAACATTTTGTGGTTTTCTCCCACTTTGGGTTTCCACGTAAAAACATTGGTGTACTGTGTATGTGTATGATTGCTCATTTGTTCATTGTTTATTTACTCTGCAACTATTGGATGATAATGCTACATTGATTTAACACTTGCATTTTATGGTTAAAAAGGATTAAATTGCTCTATTACTGATTCACCCCCCCTCTCAGTAATCCAACAATTGGTATAAGAGCCGGTTCCTTCAGGAAATAGTTTAACCACTGGAAGGACATTATGGATTATTTTGAGAATGGAGTACCACTGTTTAATGGTCAAAATGGTTTAAAGTATGAGTTATGGAGTGGAAGGATGAAAGTATTTTTACAGGCACATGGGTATTATATTTGGCTATCATTCGTTACAAGATATGATAATTCAAATAGGACAAAGAATATAACCAAGAAGGAATTGAAGAAGAATAACAAGATAGAAATGGATTTCATCTGGGAAGGATTACCTAATCTGGAAAGAGAAAAGGTTGGTAAATTTTCATCAGCCAAAGAACTTTGCGATAAGTTACATGACATATATTTTTCACCCATCGCAGATTCAGAAAATGCCAAAGAAGATGCAGATACAGATAAAGAAGAATCATGTTCACCATGTTAAACAGATTCAGAAGATGAAGAGTACACAATCACCAGAGATATGTTTTTTTGATATAATTGTGAAAAACACGAACATCTTGAAATAGAATTCCATGAAGGAAATGAGACAGAAAAACTAATTGGAAAGGAAGACAATTATGAAGCAGAATTGATTAGTGCTTTAGATGAACTAAGAGAAGAAAACAAGTCACTCAAGAAGGAATTGATGAAACAAAATGAAAGTGTTCACATTTGTGAAGAAGTCCAATAGGTCATCAAGAACTTAAGAACTCAACTAGAAGAAGCCAGAAATATCGAAGAAAATATTGAATATCAAAAGAAGTATTTGGAAGCCAACATAACAACACAAAATGAAGAAGTAGAAATGAGAGAGAATATATTGACAAATCATTTTAAGGAAAGAAGTAACGATCTAAACCATCTTGAGGCAAAGTTTGGTCAAGAAGAGAAAGGACTTGAAGAAGAAATAATCACATTAAAAATTAAGCTTGAGGAAGAAAAAAGAACAAAATAAGTCATGAAGTCTCAGATAATGAATAAAGAAGAAGAGGTTGAGAATCTTGAAGAAGAAGTTGTCACATTGAGAAGTAAAATCATCAAGCTCAAAAAGAACGTTGAAGAGACATAGACATTGACATCAGTTATAGAGAATGAAGAGAAGCACTCTAGTTTGCTAGAAAATAGGAATGAAGAAAATATAAAGAGTTATGCAAAAGTACTCAAAGGAAGGAATCATGGTCAACTAGAATCTAAGAAAACTATTGAAGATACATTTTCAAGAAGACCATCCATGTTCAAGCCACAAATAAGTTTCAATCATGATCATGATCATTCAAGGAAGATATTTAGAAGGACTACACCACAAAGAAGATCATTCACTCCCATGTATGCAAATTTCTTTTATGGTCATTGTTTTTATTGTACTAATTTTGGACATAAGGTTGAAGATTGGAGGGATTATAAATAAAATTTTCAAGCAAGAAGTGCATATGTGGCCCCATGTAACATTGAATGTTACAAATGTCATAACTATGGACACATAGATAGTGATTGTAGAATCATGATCGATACTTCCATGAAAGAGAACACTGATATCAGATATAAGAAAGTATGGATAAGAAAATACGAAGAACAAAGACCAGGTCCCAGAGATCGTAATATTGGCAATAAAATGAGATGAAGAAAATTCTACAGAGAAAGACATGAGATACAAAAAGGTTTGGAAAATAATTGAAAGAAAAGAAGGACATGTAAATAAGGAACATGTTCAAAATATTGTACTTTCAGGCATTGTAGTGAAAGATGAATCCACAGAAAAAAAGAAAGAAGTCAAAGCTCAGAGAGATGATGAATCTACCAATGAAGATGACGATGAATACACATAAGAGATTGAATTGTTATGAGCCATTCATCTTAGAGACTCATAGGTAATATGAATATTAGACAGGGGGAGTCTATGCGATAGCCGTGATAGACCAAAGAACCATCCTTCGAGCATCTTTCATAGTTTGAGTAGATAGATCCAGAGCAGTCAGTTAGCACAAGTGCAATTTAATAGATTAATCAGTTGTAGTAGTGAAAACTTCATGATAGTATAGTGATAAATGGGTCAACATTATGGACAATTGTGCAATAGAGTCTTGGATAGTATGGACAGAGATGGATTCGTAAAAAGACCTAGCAGTTTTGGATAGATATATGACAATGGACGAGAGCATGGATTCATAGATTGGTTCAGAGATAAAGGAACATTATCCTAATGGATGAGAATTACACAGGAAATGGCTCAAACAACGCTAATGGGTTCCAAATTGACATATACTTTTTTTTTTGGACACATGCAGTGCATACAACAATTCACATTCAAAATAGATTAATTTTCAGAAACAACAATGGAAAAACTCCCTACGAGCTTAAGATATCCAATCCCTACTCGGTAAGATAAATTTTGTCAGAAGGTTTATTCCTAATTTCGCTAAGTTAGTGAAGCATATAACCTCTATGCTAAAAAAGGGATCTGAAATAAAATGGACAGACAATGCAAGAAGTTCATTTCAGGATATCAAACAGGCTATTATGGGATCTCCCACTCTAATCAGTCCAGATTACACCAAGAATTTCTATATTTTCTCTTTTTCTTCCTATGACACAGTGGCAACAGTCTTGTTACAAAAAGATGATGAAGGTCTTGATCACCCGGTGGCTTTCTTCAGCAAATCACCCAGGGATGCTGAACTAAGGTATGATCCTATAGAAAAACAAGCTTATGCTCTCATTAAGTCATTAAAAGCTTTCAGAATTTATATCCTCCATGCAAAGGTTGTGGCCTATGTTCCTTCATCCTTAGTGAAGGATGTCTTGACCCAGCCTGATATTGATGGAAAGAGAGCTAAATGGATTGCAAAGATGATGGAATTTGACATAGAAGTGAAGCCCACTAAGCTGGTAAAAGGCCAAGGCCTTGCCAAGCTCATGACATAAGAGAACTGTGATCTTTTGGACATAAATTTCATTGGGGAAAGTTCAACAAGTTTGCAGACAGGGTAAGAAGCAAAAGAGCAACATGACAACCAACAGGTGGCCAATAATTTGTCTTCATGTGAGTGGTATTTAGGTATTGTTCATTTTTTACAAAAGTTGGAGGTTTCTCCTGAACTTAGCATGACTCAAGCACGAGCCCTTAAGCTTAGAGCAATTAAATTTTGCATTACTGATAATCTTCTATATTGGAAAGATCCTATTGGTTTACTACTGAGATGTTTAGACAAATATGAGTCAGCTGAAGTCATGCATTAGTTTCATTCGAGTATTTATGGAGGCCACCATTACTGGAAGACCATAGCTCATAAAATCCTAAGGGTTGGGTATTACTGGCCTTTTCTTTTTTCAGATGTGTGTGCCTTTGTGAAATCTTGTGATAAGTGCCAAAGATTCACAGGAAAACATCAACTAAAATCTCTACCCTTGAGACCTATTGTAGTGAATGGTCCTTTTCAGCAGTGGGGCTTAGATTTCATAGGCGAGATTAATCCTTCATCTAGTGGTTAGCATAAGTGGATCCTAGTAGCCACTGACTATTTTACCAAGTGGATAGAGGCAATCCCCACTAGAAATTCCACTCATCAGGTCGTCATGAAGTTTCTCTATGAAAACATTCTAATCAGATTTGGTTGCTCAAAAAGGCTAGTGACAGATAATGCAACAGCCTTCAAAGCTGATGCATTGGTTGACATGTGTAAGTCAATGGGCATTCAATTGGTACACTCTACTTCCTACTACCCTCAAGGCAATGGCCTTGCCGAGTCATCCAATAAGAGTCTAGTCAGAATCAACATGAAGCTGTTGGAGGAGAATCAAAGGAGTTGGGATTCTAAACTAAAGTTTTCTCTTTGGGCCGATAGAGTGACTATCAAGAAATATATAGGAACTTCTCCTTTCAAACTAGTTTATGGCACATATGCCATTTTCCCCATTCAACTAGTTCTACCTGTGGCTAAGTTCTTTCAGGAAGAACAAAATGAATCAAATGATATTGTGAGAAGAATGCTTGACTTGGTAGAATTGCAGTAGGTTAGAGAACATCTGGTGGATAAATCATAAGCTCATCAAAAGAGGATCAAGGATACTTTTGATAGAAAAGAAAACGAGGACAACTTTTAGGTTGGTGTCTGGGTTCTGAAATGGGATGCTCTCAGACAAGTTAAAGGCAAGCACGACAAGTTTGACTCTTTGTGGACCGGTCCTTCCATGATAACTCAAGTACAACACAACAACACCTTCATTCTGCAAAGTCTGGAAGGTGAAGAAATGTTTGGTGGCCCAGTCAATGGGCGTTTTCTGAAACTCTATTTCATCTAAGGCTTCAAATCCTTGTCATTGTAATTTTTTTTTTCAGTTTTTGTTTTTGCAAAATAACTCCATGCCCAATGGAAGCACTGGTAGATAGGTTTGAATTTTCTTTTTACAGGAAAGGAATTGGTTCTGTGATTCTTGAAACCTCACAGGGAGGCTTTCACCCCCAATAGGAGCCAGTGCTATCTCCTCAAATAAACCAATCGAGTTATTTCATTTTAGGTGATAGGATGTCTTTGAAAAATTGCCTTTCTAAATTTTTTAAGTTTTTTTTTTTTTAAGAGCTTGAGTTTGTAATAAATTTTCAAAAGTTTTGGTTCAGGGTTTTATTTCAAAAAATCAAAACACAGGTTTCGGTAGCTAAGTGTGTCTCTGAAAATCTATGTTAGCTATCGAAATCCTTATCTTTCGATAGCTAAAACCCAAAAGTTGGAGCTATGTTAGCTACCGAAAGCATCAGAGCTCATAAAAGTCAGCCCATCCTTTGGGGCGCCTAAATCGTCAGAAGGAACTTTCATGATTACAATATAGATCATCGAAAAGATAGGAAATGATCCGTTTGATGACTTAAAACTTAAATTTTAAAAATCATCTCTTTCATTGAATAACCTGGAGATGTACTTCCTATTCTTCCATTCAAATTGTTAATGAACCGACTTTTTCAAATCAAACACTTGCCTCTCATACCCCTTGTAATCAACGCTCTCCCTAACTTCATTTTCCACCTTTCTCGCCTCTATTATAACTGAACTAAGAAACCCCCTCCTGCACTGTGTGGTTTCCCCTCCAAGCCCATTTTTTTAAAATTACAGGTACATAGGAGCTGACCAACAAATGAAGATAGGAGGAATAGTGCTGAGAAGAGAGTTGGCTGACATCGGTTATTTGGATTTACACCTAGAGGTGTGTCAATTCTTCAAGGACGCAGGATGTTACCAGTTTTGTAAAAAATTGCAGGGTTTTCACCAGCAGGTGGCAAAGGCTTTCGCTCTAACTTTTGATGGGAGAAAGACGGTCATTGGTCAAGATGAATTCCAAGTGGATGAAGCCCTTATAGCTGAAGTGACAGAGTTTCCCAGGACTGGAGAAAATTGGTTCAAAACCACTGTTACAAAAGATATTGAGTTCAGATCCTACTTGAAACCAAAACACAAGTGTTTGATTTGGAAGAAAGATATTCCTATATCCTTTCTTGAGAAAAAATGGAAACACTTGTTAAAGGCTATCCTTGCCTATATAACTTGTGAAGGTAGATATCATAGGGTGATGATTTATCACTTCAAGCTCATGAACCATTTCACTGGTAGGAGCCCACTCAACCTGCCTTATTACCTTCACAAAAGCCTATCTAAGATGGCTCATCAAGTTAAAGCAAAGCCCAACAATATTGAAGGCAGATTATCTCATCATGGTTTGATTAAGTTATTGGTTTGTGAGCTTCTACAGAGGAGTAACAGGGATTGGGTCCTATTCTTGTTTTGGAATGAATTTCAAAAAAACTCACAACTAGAAGACAAGGAGAAGTCTTCTACACCTAGGGGTGGAAAAAGAAAGAGGAGAGCTATCTCTCCAGTAACATCTGAACAAGATACTCCATCTTCCAAGCATAAAGAAGCAAGAAAGAGGTTGGAATTTGTTGGGAACATAGAGCATGCTGTACCCAAGGAAACAAACTTGTTAAATTATCCATATTCAAACTCAGATGAAGAATTAGGACAAAGAGAAATCCCTATTGCTGAAAGTATAGAATTCTCCATGGAACAAGCACCAAAAACCAAGTGCTTCACCAGTCTTGAGAAGGGTGAATCATCCAACAAGAAAAAGAAACAGAGCAAAGCCAAAATGATTAAGAAGCTTAAAAGGAAAATAGAACAACAAGAAGTGATAGAGAGGGTGATTAAAGCCAGGTATGAAACTCTCTCAAAGAATTCTGCTGAAACTAGTGTGGCCCTAGAAAAGATAGCACATGAAAGTATAAAGGAAAAGAAGAAGCGAAAGAAGATGGTAAAGGATTACAACAGTTTATGGTGGCTAGCTAGGCACTTGAAGAAAAAGGTCAAGTTATTGAAATTGCGAGCCATGCCTGCAATATCCCAACCTCAATCATCTGTCGATCTTCAAACCCTTGAAAATGCAGCCAACCATCTGAACTATCCAAAGGTAGCCATTCTAGAGATTGAGCAAGATGCAGAAGCTTCAGAACAACAGCCTCAAGATGTTTAAAGGCTAGGACAAAGACATTTTTGTGATTTTAATACTCTTACCAAGAAGGAGCTTTCGGTAGCTTAGGCAAACATTTCGACTATTCATTAGCTATCTAAAGAAGATCTTTTCGGTAGCTAACTGGCCCAGATTTTGTCTATTTTAGCTACCGAAAGTGCTGACAGGGCAGAAAGGTAGTGTTTTTGCACATATTCAAGTTTTTCTCATCCAAATGCCTCAGGAATGATTCTAAACATTGGATAATAATTAAGGCCATCATGATCAAGAGTCTATTTTGATTTTGGAGATACGCAACGAGGTGGAAAGATGAGGTTGGTGACCTATTTTTCAGGCATAAAACTGCCTTGCTGTCAACATGTGGCGTTTTCAACTTTCAATCAACCTTGGAAGGTCTACTACACCTGTTGAAGAGTTGGAAAGACATAAAGTTCACTCGAGATAAAAACTGATCCAGTTTATAGGATTTCTGCCTATTTTTGGGTATCAGTTGTTAATTTTCTATTTTTAGTAAATTCGATCCATTATTCTAGGATCTGGAGATTTTTTTTAAAGGCTATAAAGCCAAAGACTTTTAATGAACCACGGGTTCGATTTTGAGTTCTATAATCCACTGTTATTGTGATAAAGATACTTTCTTTAATATATTAAGCCTGCAAGCTTCTTTCATTATTATTGTCAGACTCTCTTTTATGTTTTTCTATGATTATGAGTTGAAATCATTCCTTTGTCTATGTTTAATGGTCCCATGGTAACTGTCATCTTACATTTGATTGTTAAGCAAGAATCATAAACATCCTTTGCTAGTTTGTTGAGCCATCATATAGTTTGCCTATGTATGTTCTGGTTAAATGATTGACTTTCTTATCCATTTGATCTACAAACCTATCTGATAATAGCTCTTGAAGGCCTCATACTGCATGAATATAGATAGACTATCTTGAAGATACAATCCAATGATTTAAGATATTTATCTTGATCCAAACCCACACCCATTATTGAGAAAATAGTTACAAAAAGGTTAAGTTACTAGGCATCTGTAAGATACAGCCTAGGAGTGTTTCCTGGAGTGATAACATGAGTACTTGTCGGTTACTCAAGGACAAGGAATGAATACAAGTGTTACAATCTGAGATTGAAAAAGTTGTGGAAAGGATCAATGTAACAATTATTGAAACAAGTGGACGAGAATAAAAGGAAGGAGAAAATGAATCAGTGGAAAAACTTTACGAAGAAGAAGCAAAAGATGAAGAAGAAGTCTACATTGAACAACCAGAAGGATTTTAGTGGTCATAAAATGCAGATTATGTGTGAAAATTGAAGAAGGCCTTGTATGGTATAAAACAAGCTTCTAGAGCATGGTACTCTAGACTTGATAAATATCTACAACATGCAGGGTTCATAAAAGGAAGTGCAAACAACAACCTCTACATAGGGGTAACTCAAGATAATATTTTATTAATTGAAGTTTATGTTGATGATATTATTTTTGGAAATAGTGATGACAGGTTGTTGGAGGCAGTCCAAAGGCCAAAGTGGAAAATCATGTCATTTTTGGGAAAGAAAGCATGCACGAGCAAAGCGATAGCTGGAAGGAAACACAACACGCACACATGCAAGGAAAGAAACAACTGGAAGGAAGAACAACATACACACATTAGAGGAAGACCTAACGATGGTAGGGTTAGGGTTTTGGTAAGGTATTGTAAATAGTTGAAGAACCTGAAATTCATAAATATAGATACTTAGGTATCATAAGCAGTTCAGTTTGCTTCAAATTATTATTATGTTATTGTAGTTACGCATGAGTTGATGCAATATGTAATGTTTTGTTGTAAGACCTATTTGGTATAAGCTGTTGAGATAGAGAGGACGAGAGAGGGTATATATTGAGGGTTAGATCGTAGGCTATGGAGCCTGGTGTGATCTAGTCCGCCTCATCTAAGATCTCACCCGACTGAGAAGAGTTGTAAGCGCGCAACATTGTAGATGCAAACATAATATAATAAAAGAGATGAGAGACAAATCTTTGTGGACGTAGCCCCAGGAGGGGGTGAACCACAGTAAAATCTGTGTTATGTGATGAATGCTTGCATATCTTATTGTCTGAAGAAGTTATTATTATGTTGAATGAATGAGTTATTCTATTGCTTGGTTAAGTGCTTTTGCGATATTAAGGGAATAAGCCTATGGATTTACTGCATAATTCGTGAATAACAATATGTTGCATTGACAAGTCATAAAAATGGTTCAACAGTTATCTCTCATATCTCATACTCAATCCTAGGATGTAAACACCTAAGTCTTACAACCACCCATTAAAGCTATCTCGAGTGAGACTGCGCAACGCATTTTGTGTGATGTGTTGCCTTCTGGTTCATTATGAGGGCCGATAATTTTAGAGGCTTTGTTGGAAACCTGAAAGAAATGAACCCTGGGTCAATAAAATCAGATAGTATAGGATAGAAGTAACCAACAAATGGTTCTGTTGCCGTTGGTAGGAACATGAGAGGATTGACTAGAGAAGATAACTCGAAGATCTGTCGAGAGCGAATCAAGAAAAGGTTAGGGAAGAGACCAATGAGGCATTAGGAGGGAATGTTGAGGCTGTGGAATCCCACAAAAGCAGAGATAGAAACTTGGCTAAGAACTAAGGAGCTAGAGTTTGCACAAAAAGACAATATAAACCCTAGAATAACACCTAGCAAATACCTTGAGAAATACATGTTTACTGATTTACACAAAGTCTTTTTCTTTGATTTTCCACATATTTTGCAGGAGAGGATACTAAGGTTGAAGGATAACCACACAACGAACCGGATTTGATAGATATATTGGAACCCAGTACAGATTGAGCAACTTCAGTAGGCGAACAACAAATTCACCCGCGTAGTAGACTTTTGGCTTGATAGTATTGTGGTAGTTTTTAGCATAGAGTTTGCAGTAGACACAACAAAGTCATACAATGTAGCAGAGAAATATTTTCTACAGGGACCTCGAGGAAGGTACATTCTATCGTTGTATACTTCTATTAAGATACTTCTATATAATAAAGGTGTCATGACAATAGAGTAAGACAACTAAACTTCCATGCGTGCATGGGGGAAGGGGGGAAGCACTGATAGAAAGAGGAGAAATGGAAGGAGGAAAGGATAAGGGAAAGAAGGAGGAACCCTTCGACCCGATCATGATGGATGATGACCAGATCAAGAATATCATGGCGAAAACTGGAAAAACGCGTAGCAGAGTACCCTACCAATACAAGGTGAACACTAAGAAGAGATCCATAGCTATGAGTGAAGGCTTGGCGAGTGATGAGGAAGAGGTAGATAATCTTTGAGCTGTGGATAAGATTGAGGAAATCTTTTGCGCAACATATGAGAGGAAGACGAGAGGTCCAAGAGCGAGAAGATAAGGCAACAATCCTATCCATATTAATGTTAGTGTGGAACCCATAAACCCATGTAAAACTAACACACCAAAGAGAACAACACTGTTTAGATAACCGATGTTTAGAATCAACCAGACAACAGGAAGTACATCTACAAAAGGAACAACAACTAGAGGAGCCAATTCAGGTAGCACTAGTCAAGAATCTACACCATGCAGAGGTAGCAGTTCAACATTCAAAATGGCAGGACACGATCCCACCATCAGGTTACCCGAATTTCGAGGAGAAGTAGCAGAAGACCTTGAGAAACATTTGTTCATTTGTGAAAATATATGTAAATCAAAGCAGATCACTGATGAAGATACCAAACTTGAGTAGTTAGCTATTACGCTAAGAGATCACGCACTAGAATGGTACATGAGTTTGGACGCAAACAATGCCCCTGGGACGATAAGGACACTAGAAGACATTACGAAGTTACTGATAAATGAGTTCTAGAAGCCGAGCTTAGAGGATCAGTACATGAATGAGATGATCGAAATAAGACAGAAATCGGGAGAGTCCGTATGGGAGATTGACAAGAGATTCAAGCGATTGAAGGGGAAGTTGAAGTATCTCATGACTGAGATGCAACATCGATACTTATTTGTCAATTCACTGTTACCACACTTAAAATACCCCTTGCAACAAAAAAAGTTCCAAACGAAGGTAGAAGCTCTGCAAGCAGCCTTACAGCTGGAAGAAAATCAATATCATCATAAGGACCCAACTATCGAAGAAGTGAAGGAGGACTTGAAGAACTTAACGTTTCAGCTGAACCATAATAAGAACAAGGACAAACGAGAAGCCGTTTGGTGTACTATATGCAGGACAGAAGGACACCACAAGAACATATGTCCAACATTCACACAGTATATGGCAGCAGGAATTCCAAATCTATTACCAACAGGAGGACTATGGTATGAAACCTGCAAGAAACTGGGTCACGACCCTTATCGCTACACGATGATGCAGAAATACTAGACAGTCCCGAAAATCTCATATTGCACCTTTTGCAAGTCAGTGGGCCACGATGACAAATATTGTAGAAATATGGAGTTGATGCAAGAAATGAAATTCAACACATACAGAGTGCAGGAAGAAATGATGACTGGGCAAGCCACACCACAATTTAATCAAGTTCTAGCTCCATACAACACTGCACAACAACAATATAATACTACGCAACAACCATATAATAAAACACATCCAGAGTACAACACGACACAACCTCAGTACAATACCACACATTATAATCAGGTGCCTCATTATAATGCGCCAAGAGTAGATCGAACAGGCTATAGAGGGGGAGGACGAGCTCGAGAAGGTTTCGAACGAGGTAGAGGACCAGTGGTATGTCACAATTGTCAACAACCGGGACATTACGCAAGGGAATGTCCACTTCCACCAGACACTTGTATGTACTGTCACACATCGAAAAATGATACAGAGGAATGTCTAACACTACTAGTAAATATCCAATAAAAGAGGAACTAAAACAACCATAATGTTTAGTGGATTTCCGCCGAAGCAAGGGATGAAGGATGAAACATTAATATAGTTACTAGCGGAGGAGCTAAAACATGGGATGCCAGTGTTCGACAAGCGCCAGCAAAAAATCAATGGGTGAAAAATAGCGTCGAACCAAGGAAGCATTTCGACGCACAGAAGGAAAAGGAGATATTTAAGCAACCCTGACAAGAATTTCAGAAGGAAGATATTGCAATGAATTTAACTGTGCAACAAAGCAAGGAATCACTTGAATACGAAATGCCTCCACTATTGGATCATACCAGCGAAATACATTCCATGGGCCAAGTCAGTACAATGAAAGGATCTTTGCAATCATGTGTAAAGGTATTAAGTGATCCATCATCTATCAAAATTTTGCAAAACATACTAGAAAAATGTAGCATCAAGACAGAAGAAAATCTATAGCCAAAAACTGTCAATCACCTACATACAAGGAGAATAACTAGTAGGGAATTCATACTGAATGCCAACATCGGAGATTTCAACATGGGAGACATCATACTGGATCTAGGATCTGACGTCAATGTACTACCAAAGAAGACATGGCAATGCATGGGAGAACCCACATTAGGATATTCACATGTTCAATTGAAACTGGCAAACCAACACAGAGTCCTACCAATCAAAAGACTGAAAGGAGTGAAAGTAGATCTAGATGGAGTGCGCACTAAAGCCAATTTTGAAGTCATTGAAATAGTTTATGACAAAAAACCTTACCCAATGTTGCTTGGTTTGGATTGGGAGTTTGACAACCAGGCCATAATCAACTTAAAGACCAGAAAAATGACATTTGAGTCAGGAGAATACAGGGTCATCGCTCCATTGGACCCATCAAAAGGGGAGAGGTTCGTAGAAGCTACATGTTTGGACCTAGAGGAAGTTGGCCAGTTGTACAGAACAACTGCGTGCGATGAGGATTACGTAAACCCAACTACAGACGAGATACTCAGTTGGTGGAGCATCACTTCCCATGCAACAGATTCAGATACTGGTTTAGAGAATTGGAAACAAAGGCTATACGAAGTGTCCACGAGGAGATGTGCAAGAATAGACTGCGCAGTAATATGGGTAGGCACAAAATCAAGAGAACCACCCATTTTCTAAAGAGTAAACGATTTGGAAACATTCTTAGCACAGTATGGAGATGAAGTCTTAGAGAACCAGAGAATGTTAGCACTTGATCTAGCACTCAAGGCCACACTTGCAAGATGGTGGGGCGCACATAAAGCGACCATCACAGACTGGTACCAATGTAAGTAGTTACTGTGCATAAGGTTCGATGCAGAACAAAAAAACAACAAACAACATAAGTATGATGGAAAAAGAGCACCAACGAAGCACTTGGAGGAGTGTAGAACGTGATGGAAAATGACACCTCCAGAGGAATGGTCTCATCATTTTATACACACTCTTGAGGGCATCCCAGCGAACTAGTATATATACCAGGAATTGTGCAAAGGAACTACGACCTGGATGACATTGCAACAGAATTTTACAGTCACTTTCTTATTCAAGCATGAAAACCCCAACATAGATGGCGCACTTAAATGGATAAGAGGAGTGATATTCATCCAAGCACCAAAAATATAACTTATCACAGAAGAGAAATAAAGGAATAAATAGAGAGTCAAGGAACTGTTTTCATGTTACCATGTGCAAGAGGAAGCACTGGATGAAGATGATTCGCGCGATATTCACATTGAAGAAGCATAAGGAGAAAGAGATATGGAAGGCCCACACATAGAATTAGAAGTAATTTTTGCGTCGATCAAAGTAAATAAATTCAACATAGGGACAACCGAACATCCCAAAATGGCCAGCATTGGAGATTACTGGGATGAACAAATAGTGGAAATCATAACAAATTTATTGCATGAATACAACGACCTATTTCCCACAACATTTGCAGAGATGAAGGGCATAGCTGAAGAGCCAGGAGAAATGAAGATACCACTTAGACCGGAAGTGAGACCGATCATATAGTGACCGTACAAAATAAATAATATTAGATTGTTTTCAGTTGGTTATTTTGAATCCACTTTGCATTCCTTCTGGTTGTAGACATATCTTTCCTGCAACCCCCTCATAGCTACTTCAGGTGAGACTGCATCTGCCTCGCAGGTGTTGCCGAAAGGGCTAGTAGTTAGGGCTTGTTGTTGCACTCTTGGATTTGAACCCTGGGTTTGCCCCTGTGCCAACAAATGGTTCTGTTGCCAGGACATGAATCTTCTTGAGAGAATGTCAAGGTGGTTTCCATCAAAGACAAAGATTCAGAGGTGGATATAAGATCAAGAAAAGGACTTCACTGAAGCCCATAATAAGAACCCTAATCTTAGTATAGAAGGTTGGTTGGAGAGATATATCTTTACTGATATACATGAGATATTCTTTGGAGGAATCCATCAGGAGCTATATGAGTGGTTAGTTAGGTTAGCAGATACCCAATTTGTGATTAGATCTAGACAACCTATGGTTTGGACGTCGATGCTGATCAAGAAGGTCAAGAGAGTTGAGAACGTCGTGTCAAGAGTAGTAGATAACTGGTTTGATAGCACCATTGGAGGGTGCATCACCTAGTTTGTTGTTGATAGAGTAGAGTCATATAGCCAAGTTGAGAGATATTTCTTCAAGGGACCCAGAGGATAATTTTTACATTTTCTGAAGTTGAGAATCAAGATGCTATTGCATGAGAAGAACATCTTGAATATACAGTAGATCGATTGGACTTAAAAAGGATAATGTTTAGGAAGTCAGACAATGACAGTGACACAGAGGCTGGACATACGCACATTGGGAGAGTGTTCATAGAAGTTAATCTTGCAAACCTATTCAAGCAGAACTACGGAGATGAGGGTTTCTACAGTGGAGAAGAGGCAAATCTAAAGGATGAAGAGCATTCAGAACCTGCTAGGGAAGAGGAAGAGAAAGCTGAAGAACTTCGCCAGGAAAATCTAGAAACCTCAGGAACTGCGCAGACTATTGAAGTAAGTACTATTAATTCTCCTGTTGGTTCAACAACATTAAGCAATCAGATTAATTAGATTTACCAGACTGTTCATAATACTATTACTAGTAGTCCATCACATACTCAGACAAGAAACCTAGGAAGATCTATGGAAGATGAGATGAAACTCCCTATCTTTAGGGGAGATGGATCTGAAAATCATGATCAGTACTGGTTTCTGTGTGAAGCCATATGGAATATTAAAAATGCCACTGATGAAGCTGTTAAAAGAACCCAGTTTAGTACTACCCTTCGATATCGCACACTAAGCTGGTACATGAAGCTTGTCCAAGGACTTGCACAGCCTAAGTCGCCAAACGAGATCAAGAATGCGTTGATTGCAGAGTTCAAGAAACCCAAGTCAGAGTCACAATGTATTACAGAGATGAAAGAGATCAAGCAAAAAGTATCTGAATCTGTTTGGGAATTAGATTAGAGGTTCAAAACCTTAACATGCCGATTGAATTTTCATATCCCAGATGAGCAGAACAAAGAGTGGTTCATTGCTGCCCTCTTACCACACATCAGAGTTACTCTGATGCAATAGAAGATTGCTTCGTAGGATGAGGCACTGGAGATCGCCATGAAGTTAGAATCAGCCCCTATGGGAGAATCCAGCTCAGGTATGAGTCAGATCTTGAGCCAGCTAACTAGTTTGTCTCTGCAGGTTGAAGATATGAAGAAAGACAAGGGAAAAGATAAAAGAGAAGACATCTGGTGTGTCAGATGCAGATTAGAAGGTCATGACAAGGAGCACTTCCCCATATTCCATGAATACTTGGCCTTTGGAGCCCCAAGCCCTTTGAAGCAAGTCACCTTACCTTGGTGCAAAGTCTGCCGAAATAGACATCGTCCTGGTGAGTGCTATTACATGCAAAAATATGTTCAGACACCCACTAATTTGTATTGCATGTGCTGGAAGTTTATGGGACACAATGATAGGGATTGTAGGGCTTACGATCTCATGCATGAAAGGTCAAGAGACATATACAAGATTCAATGCAAAGTATAGCAAGAAGGAAACACCACGCAGTATAACTCCCCTAGGAGAGGGAATTTCAATCCTCACGCTGGATTTAGAGGATGAGGATGAGGAAGAGGTATGGGTCGAGGCCGAGGACAAATAATCTGCTAAAACTGTGCACAACCAAGACACCTCGCAAGGGACTGTCAGAACCCTTGTACCACTTGCAGCTATTGCAACTCTTTCGAGCATGTTATTGAGGAATGTCCATTGCTGCTGGCTAAACTTCAAGAGAAATGGGGACCTCAGTAGAACCTGTAGATACAATTGATCAAAGAAGAACCTCGCGGAGAAGACCCCATAGTCGCTGTTATAACTAGAGAAGGCGCTATTACAGGACAAGACATAATGACCCAAGGGAA
Organism: Picea mariana; assembly: GCA_032191745.1. Classification (NCBI taxonomy): domain Eukaryota; kingdom Viridiplantae; phylum Streptophyta; class Pinopsida; order Pinales; family Pinaceae; genus Picea; species Picea mariana. The sequence goes on from JASDQU010688308.1 coordinate 51,210, forward strand.
GACTGCAGAGGACTCAGGAATCAGGAAAGCTGCAGAGAAGGCCCAAACTTTTGATGCAAAGAAAGAAAGACAAATATTCGAAGAGGCAAGAAAAGAGTTCAAATCAGATCAAGGTTCTTCATCAAAGACACAACTAGAAGTAAGAGAATATGGAATGCTTCAGGCATTTGATCAGTTTGCTTCACCAAGAGAAGGAAAAGAGGTAAGCAAGCTCATGGAATTTTTATATACTTGCATTAAGTTGATTTAGGATGAAAGTGTTGTACAAGAGTTACAAAATCTAATCAGACAATATGAACTAGAAAAGATAGACCCCTTGCTAAATGGGGTAGTACACCAAATTGCTAAAAAGAGAAGGAAAAATAAGGAATTACACTTGAATGCTCAAATAGGAGAGTATGATATAGACTATGTGGTCCTCGACTTAGGGTTGGAGGTCAATGTCATGACGAAGCAAACTTGGGCGTTGATGGGAAAACCAAGGTTGATCTATTCCCCTATTAGACTCAGGATGGCTAATCAACAAGTTGTCAACCCCTTTGTCAGACTGGAACATGTCCTTGTGGACATCGTCAGAGTAAGAACGTTTGCATATTTTGAGGTCATTGAGATAGTCGATGATAACTGCCCTTACCCTGTGCTGTTAGGAATTGATTGGGCTTTCAATAATTCCAATGTGGTTGATTTAAAGAAGATGCGTATGAATTTTGAAAAAGATGGCCTTAGGGTCATTGCGCCTTTAGATCCAGATGAAGGTCAATGATACATAGAGCCCATAAGATAAGAAGACCATGCATATAAACTGGAAAACATATACAAACTAACAACCACACAATAGGATTACATTAATCCTACAACCAATGGAAACCTAAGATGGTGAAGTGATAGAGCATGTTCATCAGACTCAGAAGAAGCATTGGAGAACTGGTAGAATAAAATGTATGAAGTATCTACAAGAATATGTGCTAGATTAACCAGAGATGTTCGTTGGATCGACACAACAGTAAGTAACTTACCCACCTTTGATGGTATGAATCCTTTAGAAACATTCTTGTCGGACTTTGAAGAAAGTGTTCCAATGCAACAAAGATTATTGGTAATGGATGAGGCCCTAAAAGCAACCCCAACAAGATGGTGGGGGACACACAAAAGAAATATTATAGACTGGATACAATGTCGTACCCTGATGACCGCACAGTTCTCAACACAAGTAGAAGGCTTTGAAGTTCAGTACATAGGTCGAAGCTGCCCAAAGGACCATGTGTGAAGTTGGGAGGAATCTTGGAGCAATGCTCCTCAAGAACAATGGGTACACAAATTCATTAACATACTAGACACGACACCTATCAATTGGTATCTTCAAGCAGAGCTGCGCCTCATCACTACAGATCGTAAAGGTACGACTCAAAATTTTATAACCACCTTCTTATTTGGAAGTCAATATCCTTCAATAGATCAAGCATTACAGATTTTGAGACAAAAAGTATTCGAGGAGGCATCTAGCCTTCCTTTGGAACAAGAAGAGGACGAATGGACTGCACCTCTCCATAAACTACAAGGTTGTTACAACATCAATGCTGATGAAGACGATGATCCGAGGAAGGTGAACATTGTAGAAACAGAAAGCCAGAGAGATGTGGAAAGACCAGGAGTTGAGCTATGATTCATTGGACTGCCAATCAAGATTAAGAAAGTCAACATTGGAACAGAACAGACACCAAATCTTGTGAATGTTGAAGATTATTGGGATGCTGCCACTATTGACAAGATCACAAAATTACTACATGAATATCAAGATTTGTTTCCAACCAAGTTCACTGATATGAAGGGCATTAAAGGGCCTATGGGAGAGATGAGAATCCCTTTGAAACCAGATGCAAGACCAATCAAACAGAGACCCTATATATTAAACCCTGAATATAAGGAGAAACTGAAGATTGAGCTCGACAAAATGCTGGAAACGGGGATTATAGAACCTATCGAAGAATCGGAGTGGATCAGACCTATGGTGGTACAAGACAAAAAGATAGGAGAGATCAGGATCTATGTAGATCTCAAGAAGATGAATGATGCATGTTTGCATGACCCCTTCCCTACGCCATTCATTGACGAAGTGTTAGATAATGTGGGAGGCTAGGAAGTATATTCTTTTACAGATGGATTTTCAGGATACCATCAGATCCAGATTGTCAAGGAAGATCGCCATAAGACTACATTTGCAATAGAATGGGGGTCCTATCAGTATATAGTGATGCCATTTGGATTGAATAATTCCCCAACCATATTTTCCAGGGTGGTGGTCAAAGCATTCAAGGAGTTTTTGCAAAATTTCTAGAAGCATATTTTGATGATTGGACCGTCTTTAGCTGATTGAAAAATCATATTGAATTGGCTAATGTTGGATAAATGCAGGCAGTGTAAAATTGCCTTGAATCTGAAGAAATGCATCTTCTTCTCACCATTTGGAGTGTTGTTAGGTCATATTGTATGCAAGCAGGGATTGCTAGTAGACCCATCTAAAATTGCCATTATAGTTGATCTTCCACCTCCTACTTCAGTCAAACAGCTACGCATTGCACTAGGACATACTGGATATTATAGGAAATTCATTAAGGGATATGCCCAGATCACAACACCCATGGAGAAGCTTCTGAAGAAAGATTGTCAGTTCAGTTGGATAGAAGAATGCCAGCAGAGCTTCGACACACTGAAACAGAAAATGGTTACTGCGCCTATTCTGGTTTTTCCAGATTGGAGCAAGGAGTTTAATGTGCATGTCGATGCTTCTTCTATTGATTTAGGAGCTCTGTTAGCACAACCCGACGAAGGATATATTGACCACCCGTTATCTTTTTACATCAGGAAGTTATCAACAACAGAGATCAACTACACCACTACCGAGAGAGAAGGGTTAGCCATGGTGTATGCACTGCATAAATTTATCCATCACTTGTTGGGAGCCACTTTAAAATGTTTACTGATCACTCTGTGCTGAAATACCTAGTCAACAAACCAGTGTTGGGGGGAAGAATCTGCAAATGGCTTCCGCTCTTTCAAGAACATGATTTTGAGATCATAGTCAAGCCAGGAAGAATGAACAAAGGTCCTGACCACTTGTCAAGGCTGGAACATGGCGAAGAGACTAGTAGTTTGGAGGATGCACTGCCGGATGCACAACTATTGGCCATTAGAAATATTTATGACCACTCCAGATAGATATTCCAGTTCCTGTCAACAAGAATGGCACCTCGTGAGTATACAATCCCTCAAAAGAAACAACTAGTAGTGTGTGCTGTAGACTTTTCACTTATAGTTGGACAACTATACAAGATGGGACCTGATGAGATATTGAGGAGATGTGTTATGGAGGTAGAATGACTATTGATCCTTGCAAAATCTCATGAAGGCATCACATGAGGACACTATGTAGGGAAAGCATCAACGCAGAAGGTTCTTAGAGCTGGCCTTTGGTGGCCTACCTTACACAAAGATGCTAAAGACTATTATGGAGCCTGCGATGTATGCCAAAGAGTTGGGAAACCATCAAGAAGAGATGAAATGCCATTAGCACCACAACTGAACCTACAAGCATTTGCAAAATGAGCCATTGACTTCATAGGACCCATAAACCTGCCAGGAAAGCACACATGAGCAAGATACATAATCACTGCAACAGACTACTTGACCAGATGGGCTGAAGCAAGAGCAGTCAAGGACTGTAGTGCAGCTACAGTTGCGTGCTTCATATTTGATGACATCATAACTAGGTTTGGATGCCCAAAGATCCTTATGAGTGATCAAGGCACACATTTCATAAATAAGAAAGTTGAAGCCTTGACTGAGGAATTTGCAGTCCATCACCAAAAGAGCACACCTTACCATCCATAAGAAAATGGGACCGTTGAATCATTCAACAAGATCTTGGAGACAACGTTGATGAACATTTGCAGTGTGAACAAGGATGTCTGGGATCTAAGAGTACCAACATTACTTTGGGCTTATAGAACTACTTGCAAGAAATTAACAATGAAGACCCCCTTCAAGTTGGTGTATGGTCTCGAAGCCGTTGTCCCAATGGAATACTTGGTGCCAAGCCTAAGAATTGATGCTTTTACAGATATGGAAAACATTGGCACTGTTCAAGAGAGGCTTGCGCAGTTGGTCGAACTCGAAGAAGACAAATTTATTGCAGGATTCCACCAGCAGGTACAGAAAGAAAGAGAGAAGGCCTATCATGATAGACACATTAAGAGGAAGACAATCAAGCAAGGTGATCTAGTACTGGTATATGACAGTAAGTTCATGAAGCATCCTGGAAAGTTCAGAACGCATTGGCTTGGGCCATATGAGATCGCTTATGTTACAAAAGGAGGAGCTGCACAATTGAAAACTTTGAACGGAGAATGGAAGGAAGGATTAGTGAATGGGAGTTGGCTAAAGTTGTACTATGACAACCATATGCCTTGCGGTTCTAAGTAAAAGCATGAAGAAAAGTTTCTAGGTACCAGGTGCAGTTGAAACTGGGTACCAGACACAGAAAATACAGTCTGCACAGGGAAGGAGAGGAGGCATAGAGCCGAAAGCAAAGGCTGCACTGCGTAGTCTGAAGTTGAAGTAAAACATAAAGGTCAGATCTGAAGTGCCTCAGGATGATTCACATGTGAGTTTTGGGGGCCTTTTGGCCCTTGGTTATGGAAGGTGGAAAAGAACAAGGAATAAAAGGCAAAATGCGAACTTCACGGTAGACACAATGTCTGTCACTGAGTCGAAGTGAGAAAAAGAGCAGAAAATATGGAGCGAAGTTCGAGAAAGCAAGCCATTGGACGAGGAGATCGAGGATGATAGGTAAGCAAGGAAGAAGGATCATAGACAACTCAGCAAGTAGAGAAAGCCACCATTGGATGCTTTGGAGCACCGTGCGAGAAGGAAGGAAGGATAGGCTGGCGAAGCCCTGAAAATATGGGTCAAGTTGACCTAGGGTTTTAAACACCTAGGGTTTTGGTATCTAGGGTTTTGACACTTAGGTATCGGCCTAAGGATGTCGATGAGTGATTGTAATGTATAAATAAAAACCTATATGACGGAAGAGGGTTGGTTTGAGTTCGTTGGTCTTAGTTGTTACTGTTAGATGAGATTGTGGTAAGAAGAGAGATTGCTAGAGAGAGAGAAGTATTGTATTTTGAGAGCAGTCTGTGTTGTAAGATATTCAACTGGGTGCGAAGATCAATCCTATAGCTAGGTGCATAGGAAGGGAGAAAGAGAGAAGAAGAGAGAGGATCTGCTAGCTAAGAGTGCAGATCAGAACTGTATGCTTTCATCTTAATATATCATAAAGCACACTTATGTGGACGTAGCCCTAGAGAGAGGGTGAACCACGTATATCTTGTGTTGTGTGTGATTGATGCTCCATTCTTTGTCCTTTGATATGCTGCTATGATGATAATGTGTTAGATATGATATATAACTTGCGTAGTAGGATGAAAGAAGATAAATAATATTAGATTGTTGTCAGTTTGTTGTTTTGACTCCACTTTGCATTCCTTCTAGTTGTAGACATCTCTGTCCTGCAACCCCCTCATAGCTACCTCAGGTGAGACTGCATCTGCCTCACAGGTGTTTCCTAAAGGGCCAATAGTTAGGGTTGGTGCGCTCTTGGATCTGAACCCTGGGTCTGCCCTTATGCCAACATGGGGTGATTGGGCAACCGATCTTGGAAAATCTCTTTATGAATCTCCTATAGTATCCTGCTAGGCCCATGAAGGATATAATGTCAGATATATCCTTTGGGGCATGCCAATCCATAATGGCTTTGATCTTGTTAGGATCAACTGCCACTGCTTCTTCAGAAATAACATGGCCTAAGTAATGGACTTGTTTTTGGAAAAAGTCACACTTACTAAACTTAACATAGAGTTGATGATCTCTTAGTACTTGAAGCACTAGCTTGAGATGTTCTTCATGCTCTTCCCTATTCTTAGAATAGATTAGGATATCATCAATGAAAAACAATCCAAATTTTTCCAAGAGCTTACTGAGTACATTATTCATTAAGCACATAAAAGTAGCTGGTACATTGGTTAGCCCAAATGGCACCACCACAAATTCATAGTGACCATATCTTGTCCTAAAGGATGTTTTGTGGATATCTTCATCCTTAATTCGGACCTGATGGTATCCAAACATCAAGTCAATATTGGAGAAAATTGTATCACCCCTTAATTGGTCAAAGAAGTCATTAATTCTTGTCAAGGGATACTTATTCTTAATGGTCATCTTATTGAGTTGTCTATAGTCTATGCACAACCTGAGTGTGTCATCCTTATTTTTCAAAAACAAGGTTGGTACTCCCCATGGAGACACACTAGGATGAATGTATCCTTTGTCCATCATCTCCTTTAGCTATAGTTTGAGCTCAATTAGCTTTGGTATACTCATTCTATAGGGTGTTCTAGACACTGGCACTACCCTTGATGCAAGGTCTATTGAAAAGTCAATATCTCTTCTTGGAGGTAGACCTAGTACCTCTTCTAGAAACACATCTCTATACTCTCTTAGTATGGGATGGTCCTCTAGGATTGGTTTGTTGTTCTCAACATAGTCCAACACTTGTATTGCATACAAAGGACATCCTTTTATGCAATACTTCATCACTTGAAGGGATGATATTTGTCTCACTAAGACATGATTTTGAATCCCTTGTATGGTTATCTTCCTCCCTTCTTCATATTCACACTCCAAAGTCTTATTGTAACATGCCAAATTGGTTTTATGGACAACCAACCAGTCCATGCCAATTAGTAGGTCATAAGATCCCAAGGGGAGCATGTTTAGGGTTGCTTGGGTGGGTAACCCATTCATAATGAATTGGCATGTTGGTATGATCTCTGTTACTTTTATTTTGGTTCTAGTGGCTATTTGTACCAACCATGATTTAACATGTTTAACTTGTTTCAATTTACATTTCTCAACAGTTTGAGGGGAAACATAAATCAAATTAGAACCAAGGTCAATTAAAATGGAAACTAGATGGTTGGAAATCATACCTTCCATCTCCACCACTGAAGTTTGGTGGTCAACTTGTCTATTATCCAAGGTTGCATAAATTTGTGGCATGCTCCTAGCCACATCATTTACTATGGTAGCCTCTTGGATGTTGTAGAGCCTCCTGTTGTTCTGTTGCTTGTATGGGCAGTCCCTCAACAAATGTTCTTCTCTGGAACCCTAACATTTCGAGGGTTCTCTCTTTGTGTTATCAGTCTTACATGAAGCTTCTCCAAAGGTTTTATTTTCACTTTGAGAGGGGAAATTTTGCTGATATACACTTTTAGCAGGAAGTCTCATCTTAGAACCTTTTCCATGGTTCTTAAATCTTGAGGGTTTAAACCCCTGCTTCTTGAATCCCAAACTAATTTTATTCTTCTAGTCCTCATGAGGTTCTGTCTTATTCTTGAATTGATCATAGTAGTACCTTGCCTTTTGTATAGTGTCTTCTAAGGTATTTGGCTCATCAAAATCAATTATGTCCTGGAAGGACTGAGGTAATCCATTAATAAATCGTTGCATATTTACCTTTTCATCCTTTATGTAGGGCACATACCTTATCAACTCAAGGAATTTGTTGATATATTCATCTATTGTGAGTTGTCCTAACTTGAGTTCTTAGAACTCCTTGGTATTCCCATCAAAGTATTTCTCTGACAGGTACTTTTCTTGAAGTATTTCTCAAAATTTTTCCTTGACAAGTCCTTCTCATTGATTCCTTTCATGTTCCTAAGGTCCTCCCACTAAATGGAGGCCTTTCCATTCAGGTTGAACATGGCTATTCAAGCCTTTAAGTTTTAAGAGTAGTAATGAACTTTGAAGTACTTGTTCAAGCCAAGCATCCGAACTTCTACTTCCTCCCCCTTCTAAATCTCTCCATCGAAAGTGGGTGGTTTGGCTTTCTTGAATTCTTCAGGGTCATGGCTCTTGGAATGTTTCCTCTTCTTTCCTTTTCTCTGGGAAAGGGAACTAGTTTCACTACTAGAAGATCCCTTGGATTTGTTAGTTTCCTCACCAGAAGATTCTTTCAATGAGTGTCTTTTGGCTCCATGTTGGGCCTTCTTTGAGGTGCTCCTTCTTGTGTGGCCACTTTCAGGACCATGCTTTCTTATCTTAG
>JASDQU010688308.1:59387-72621 GCA_032191745.1 Picea mariana
AAAGGGAACTAGTTTCACTACTAGAAGATCCCTTGGATTTGTTAGTTTCCTCACCAGAAGATTCTTTCAATGAGTGTCTTTTGGCTCCATGTTGGGCCTTCTTTGAGGTGCTCCTTCTTGTGTGGCCACTTTCAGGACCATGCTTTCTTATCTTAGGTGGACTTTGGGTTTTCATAGTATGATGTCTGTCCACATGACTTGTTGTTGGTCCATGTTGCAACTGTCTTTGTATATATGATAAGCTTTGTAGTAAGACTGCATTAATTTCAATTTGCTTTTCCTGCTCTTTTATCAGCCTTACAACTATGTAATTTTTCCATGAGGCTTCTCATGGTTTCAGCCAGATATAGAGGGGTTTCCACCGCCCTCCTTTCATCAAATTATTCCTCTCTATTGTGGGAGATTTCCCCCAATTCATGGTGTGTCACCATCCTTTATGCTGTAGTTTTCCCGGGGTCCACTGACTGCTTGAGTGCTAATAAAACATTTTTTTTTAGTTAATGATCTACTAATTTATGAACATCACACAATTCATATTTTTCAAAACATATACAAAAGTAGAAGGTTTCATTCCTCTCTTCAATAGATGTTTAAAGAAGCCTCTTATAAATGGGGTACGATAGGGTGTTACCCTTTTAAAATTTCTCTAACCAGGTTTTTAAGCGACTTGTTCATGAGCCCAAGCAGGCCAAGTGTTGTTTCTAGCTCTGATACTAATTTGTAACACACCCGAACCCTTAGTACCCTTCCTAGGGATGAGGCATTAAAATTTTTATTACTCTAATCATCTCAAATCCTTTGCTCGAGGTCTTCATATTCTTTTACTTACCTATAGCTTTCTAACGATTTCTACCGGGCTCAAATCTGAGCTCTAGATTGCAAGTTATGGCCTCCCAAAGTTCTTCGGGCGTTCTCAGTCATGGGCCACGTGGCACCCACATGGGTCCATCTCCTTCGTACCATCTCCAAGTACCCCTATCCACAATGAAAGTCCATCCACCATCTAATCCAACAACGAGACTTGATCCTCATTTAGCACCTAAGCTAGAGGGGAGTTCGACGTTCGACGCTTCGGTGTTGAATGCCCCTTTTTCCTTCTTGCATGCATGTCCTCCGGAGTCCCGAATTCCTGAAATCCTAAAGGATCCTGAAATATCTCCATGTGGCTCTGGACTTCGAGCCTTTCGGCTTGTCTACGCCGGTACACCCTAAATCTCCAGAGTCCCGAAGTCCCAGACTCCCGAAGGGTCCACCCTGTCACTATTAAACATGAAGGCAAGGACATGTGGGTCCTGTTAGCACTAAGATTCATCCTCAGACTGTGAGAGGATAATCCCAATACCCATTAGAATATTTGGTGGATGTTGGTTTTATGAGTGGAGGTCAAATGGATGAACCTCAATACAAGATTGATTTTAACATAGAAACTGGACAAGCAATGCACATGGAAGTGAGGGCCTCATTAACTTCAGTCAGTGATTTGAGTTTAAGTGTGAGTAGAGGAAAAAATTAGTGAGAAAAGTGAACAAGACTACTATGGGCATTCGACCTTCAAGCAACTTAGTGAAGAAAATATCATTCTCAAGAGCACTCTCAAACTCAAGCTTCAGACAGTGAAACATGTCACAACAACACAATAATCAAACCTACATTACCATGCGACTACAACAACTCGACTAGATCCTCCATGCTCAATCCTTTTAGCGTAAGAGGGAATAAGATAACAAATAAGTTGACTAAAACTGGTCACAACAATACTGTAATCAAACCTACATTACAATAGAACTACAACCCTCGACTGGATCCTCCATGCCCGAGTGTTTTAGCACAATTTTTTACAAAGAGATGAGAGAAGCTGACTTCTATTAATAATGTGAAAGTCTCAAGTTTGATACATAACCAGAGAACAGTTTTGGCATCAAAATATTACAAAAATAGGGAGCTATGCTCAACCTGTTGATGACCCTAACAAAATATTGAACTCATCAATTTATACTCAGATCAATTCATGACTACCAGGAGTGTGATCGGGTCATTGCATTCAAGGCATTTCGTCTGTGCCTTCTTCTGTCAGACTGTGTGTGTATCCTTCTGTCAGACGCAAACTCAACTCAGCATGGGCTTGCAGGAAAAAATGTCCATGGGGGTACCTCGGGATGACAGTTATGTCTCCATGGCCAGTCACTCCATGCTTTCTAATTACTGGGTGATTCAAGGTTTCAACCACCAGTCCCTTATTTTATTAACTGAACCCTCGGAATTGGGGCGAGGCTTAATGCCTAGGGGTTAACCACATGATGCTCTTGGATGGGACGTCTTATAAGCATGTGATTATGGGGCCATTGAAAGTGGTTTGAACTCACACCGCTTTTGAGCCTGCAATCCACCACCTTTCGCCACGTAGCACTTTTACTATACCATGGTTTCGATTTCGGGACCGCTTAAAGATTTTAACACTCGAGCAAGTTGCGTCCCTTCAATGAAGCATGGCCATATATCTAGTCTCTTTTCGTGATCTGGGAAGCCCTGTCAATTTAGCACCCTCGCTGAATTTTATCTGCATGCTAACTTGAGGATCATTCTAACTGTGCTTGGAGATGGCGTTAATTTGGGCGTTGAACAAGAACACCTCCCAGAGAATGACCTGACGTGGTGTCCCGATGTCGCTATGCTCGATGTGTTGTAGACAGAGGAGTAACATGTGTCACTCGAAAATAGGATGAAGACATGACCAAAATTGCTTGAAATGAGTGCCATGTGTAAGCTCTAGATGGATCCCACGTGTCATGACTGATAAGGGTGCCGCATGTCTGCACTGATGGCTATCACTTACTTTGGACTCCAGAGCTTGAGAAGGGCTACATGTAGAGCTAGCATAAATCCTAGATTAATATGCGTTTGGAGTGACGTGGCGACCTGAAATGAATGTTGAAGCTGCGAAGTGAATGACGAACGTTGATTCGATTAAGACACGTGGCAGAGATTTATGAATTTCAGGAAGAATTACTTCGGAGAAAAATAAGAGGGGCGGAGCCAAAAATCCCAAATCCCGAGCTCCTGGAGTAAATATTGACCGTCCGATGGAGAAAAATGCGTGGTGAAAGATCTGCAACTTTGGGAAAAAGTACTTTGAAGGAAATAAGGAGTTGAGAAGCCAAAAATCCCGAAGCTTGAAATTCTGAAGTAAATCGTGACTGTCTGCTCTGGAGAATGACTAGTGGCGCTTGATCTGTTACTTTGGGCAAAAGTACTCCGAAGGAAATCGGGGGTTGACAAGCCAAAACTCCCGAAGTAAACTATGACCATCCGATGGAGATGGACACGCGACAAATATCAAAGGTCTTCGGGAGAAAACACTTCGGATGAAATCGGGAGTGGAGAGGCTAAAACTTTTGAAGCCCAGATTCTTGAAGTAAATAATGACCGTCCGATGGAGAAGGACATGTGGAACTTGATATTTAACTCTGGGGCTTCTGTCTGGTGCTAAAATTTGTATAAATTTTATAATTATGAAATCTCGGGGGCCGCTAATCTAAACTCTATACAGGATCTCCTCCGTTGAATTATGAACCTATCTGCTTGCCTGCATTTCAACTCGAAATGGACTGCTTTTGGATGTTGAGCTTGGGTGCTTCTGTGCAGACCACGGACTTGGTCACCCTATGACCTTTTGACAACTATATGTGATAACATCTGGCTCCACATGGGATGGTGTGCTCCCTGCGAGCTGCCAAGAACACGCAGTTCCAGTGTCTTAGCCTTTGGGTTGTGGAGTCGAACTCAAAAATATTTTTCTAAGGATAGCAAGCCAATATATACACTACTTAACTTACAAAAATAAATCAAACACACATGCTTCATAAGGAGCTTATTTATGTACAATCCTAGATTAATTGACTTTTACAATAGGCTAGGTGACAACAAACTTTCACCAGAGCCACTCAAGTAACTTCCTAACGAAAAACTTTCTTACTCTGCTACTGATCAACAAGAGATAATAAAACCGTGACAACAAAATAATTACATTTTCCAGATTACCCCCCAATGTCGAAGGTATGACAAAGCTTGAGGGATTCAATACATGGACAAAATGTAATTCCATGTAATCCTACACATGATCATAAAATAGGTGATGAAACCTACTGGGTTGGTAACATAAAGCCTGCTCTGTCTTACAGCTGCTCACATTTGGATGAATTTATGTGGCAAGCACATGTGAGTGAAAGGCTAATGCAGGCTACTGATCCACTTCTCCTTGGTCTGCTCCACTCACATCTACTAGCTGATGGCAAGAAATCTCCTCATGTATACCAATGGATGGCTCTTTCTCTCTATCATGCTACTCCTGGTAAAAGCTTTCGCTTTAATTAGAAGGTTGGTTGCCCATGCTTACTACTTCTAAGACAAAAAATACCTCATCATCTTCGTCATTGTCTCCATAATGATCAAACAAAGGAGGATCCTTGAATGACGTACCAAGAGGCATCTTCTTCCCAACATGAGAAAATTGCTCTTCATTATTAAACACAGGCTGCCTGTCAAGACTCAATCTAGGAAACAATATCTTATCACCATCATATGAGTCAAAAATAGGCTACTCATATCTAGGCTTTTTAGGGATAGGGTTACAAAGAGTATCAACTTCCAGGATAGACTCAATTTCTGCACTTTTCTTACTGAGACAACAAACACATATTTCATCTAATGCAGATGACTAGGGAAGAGAAAGAGTTGATTCCTCATTCAGAGCATCTTCTTCATTCTCACAGCCTTCATAAGAAACAACTATATCCTGAACACAATCTTTATATTCCTCATAACAACTATGATAAATTAACTCAGAGGAATACAACTTTTGACAATGAATTTTTAAAGCTGCATGAAATTCTCCGAGGGAGGAGATGCTAACAAGAGGTAAGGATCGATACCACTCATGAGCATCTTTGTCTAATGAGAACATGAACATATTCATACATATGTCCTCATGCTAGATGTCAAGTTGTCGTATTAAAGCGTGAAATTCTATAACATGTTCAAGAGGGCTCTTGGCAGTAGGTCTTGCCATTCATCAACTATAGGCACGAGATGTGGATAACCAGTTATGGATGAGAAATTGAATGGGGCAAACCTCTTGGCCAATATAGCCTCCATATCCATTTGATTTGTCTCCTTTCAATGGAGTCACCAAAAGATTCTACACAGTGGAGTCGCCAATAGATTTTCAAACAATGGAGTCGCCATGGTGAAAGATAAGAAATCGAAATAATATGTCCAGCTTCAGTTCACCATCTAAAACTGGATCTATCGTTGTCGTTCTCCCAAAGTAAATCATGATCGCTCGATGGAGAAGGACATGCAACGCTTGATATTTAACTCTGAGGCTTCTATCTAGCGTTAAACTTTGCACAACTTTTATAATTCTGAAAGCTCGGGGGCCGCTAATCTGAATTTTATACAGGATCTCCACCGTTGAAACATGAACTTGTCTGCTCCCCTACATTTCAGCCCAAAATGGACTGCTTTTGGATGTCGCGCTTGGGCGCTTCTGTGTAGACCATGGACTTGGTTGCCCTGCAACCTTTTGACAACTATATGTGATAATAGGTTCCGAGTACACTATCCGCCAGATGGACCAAGGAAGTATGTGCTAGGGGTGACACGTGGCAAGACATAAATGACACGTGGCCCCTACAGTGGGTGACACGTGTCATGTTTTAATCGAAACACAGGGTCTGCGAAACGTACAAATCCAGGTGACATGTGGCACGTCAATAATGGGTCCACATCACCCTGGGTGACGTCAGTGTGCCACGCCACTCCACATTGAAAGCGTTCCACCACCTTTAGATCTCATGGTCAAGATGTATCCATGTAGACCCCTTGATCTACGACCTCCGTTACTTTGTAACTTCGACGTTCGGAGGATTCCCTGTGTGACTTCCTCCTAGCTTCTGAAGTGGTCAATGTCGGGCTGACCCAAGTCTAGATCTATGGTCATGGGAGATCTTGAAGGGTCCCTAGATATACGGTTCTCATTACTTCGTAGCTTCAACATTCAAGGGTTTTGGTGTTATGCCCGCTCAACTTTCCTGAAGTAGGACTTCACCGAAGTATCGTATGCGAGTCCCTCCACTGGATGATCTGATGGTTAAGAGGGGTTCTTAACGTACTCCCCAGATCCACGACTCACAACAATTCGTAACTTTGATGTTCGAGGAATTTGGTGTTATAACACCTCTGTTCTCTCGAAGTAGGACTTTTCCAGACTTACCTCGACGTAGATCCAACAACCAACAAGACTCCCAAATACCCTCGGATCTGTGGCTCGCGTTACTTCACGATTGGTAAATGGGTCAGGGTTTAATGGTGGGACATGTCTACCTACCACAGTTAGGGAAACCGCCAGACGTTGGTCAACCTCGTGGGTAACCGTAACCACAAGTTGCCTTCGACCGATTTTCAAATGGTAAGTTCGTAATACTCTGGAGCTCCAAACTCCTAGAGTTCTGAAGCTAGAGAGGTTGAGCTCTTATCGGGCCTAGCACAAGGTTCCCAGACCTTGGTCATATGGGTACTTTGAAAAGTCTCGAGGTTTGCACGAGTACTTCCATAACCACTTGTCTGCCCTGTTTATTAGCTTGGATTGAAAACGCTGCCAACAACTTCTTGCACCCAGAACGATCTTGTTTCTCAGTTCACCTTCTAGCCCCAGAGAAACTATCGCTCTTTTCTCTTCTTGAGATTGCTATTTCGACTCTGTTTCCTCGCCAATCTGCCTCTACCCATGAATTACCTCTTTTCTTGCCTTCCTCAGCAAGGTTGCGTGGGTTTGGATCCCCAGCTCGTGGTCAGGTCTTGAAGCCTTGCAGATGGGTACTCTACCCCATCTGCTCATTAACTCTTGAGGAGGAATTTTCCAACTACCAGCCTGACTGGTAATTAATTTCTAGGTCAAAGGACTATTCTGGGTATGAGCAATTAAATCCAGTGAGGTACTATTTTGGTGGGGGTCATCTCAACCATTTCTGGTTCCCCTCCCCATCTCTCTCATAGCATCATGGTCTATCTTGGCAAACCCCCCTTTTAGTGATTATGCAACACTATCCATTTCGATTAATAACATAAATACATATATTACCTTTTATAACAAAAGGTTCATCAAATCCAACATTCACACATCTTTAGTCTGCCACAGTATTTTGGCAAGTTCTAGTAATATTTACAAGCTGGGGGAAACATGGGTATTACATCCCACATCTTATTAGCATCGTTTTGCATAATTCTTTCTCATGTTTGAATTGATTTCTATCAAGTTTGCATTGTGGTTGCATCGATCTTGTATAATCACATTTTCATCTATTTTACATCATTTTTGTATTGATTAAATTCGAGTTTGGGTCATGATTGCATTGTGTTTGCATTGATTAGAGTCATGTTTGTGTTATGATTGCATTGTGTTTGCATCACTTAGCATAGCATTTGCATCGATTAACATCGTGTTGATGTTGTGATTGCATCATGTTTACATTGATTAGCATTGTGTTTGTGTCATGATTGCATCATAAGTTAATTATTTTTTATTAATTTAATTATTATTGACTATTTAATTTAATTAATTATTGACTATTTCTTTGTAATTACTATTTTTATAATGTTAATGAGATAGACTCAATACCCTACTAACATTTAGTAAATTTCACACCATGAGATAAATAAATCATGTACCCATAAATGCAATTATAAAATTTCACTGCACTAACATTCAATCAATTTTACACCATGAAAGCAAACAATCATGTATATATAACGCAATGATGAATTTTTAAATCAAATTGTAAAATAACCATATAACACCATGAAAGCAAACAATCATGTATATATAATGCAATGATGAATTTTTAAATCAAATTTTAAAATAACCATATAATTCTTTATGCACAGGAACAAGTGGTACACTATCTCTCAAGGGAAATGTCAACTTTGTAATATATACAACATTTCATGAAGAAAAAAAAGATATAGACATATAAGGAAATGAAATGAATTTGACATCAAAAATTGATTGAAGTGTTATGATCTTGTGTACCTTCCTTATCCTTACAATAATTCTAGAAAACATAATAAAAAACAAGAGTTCAATATAATAAAAAAAGATAACATTTAAAGATGTAATTAAAAACATATATGTTAAATAATTGTCAATACCTTTTTATCCATTTGAATCAACCATCACTTTGGAAGAATATAATATATTTCAATCAATAATTCCAATTATATAAAATTAAAAATAAATACATGATTAACCATTAAGGGCATATTTTAGTTCTTCCTTAACAAGCCATAACTATATTGGTTAACTATATTTGTACATTTCAGTAATAGATGATTGATTTGATTTTGAAAAGTCGAAAATGATATACTTCAATAGATGAAAAAAAGGTGGAAAATGACATGAATGGATTTATATTGTGTATTTTTAAAATAAATAAAAAATGTTAACTTTGTAATATATGCAACATTGCATAAAAAGATATGTATATATATAAGAAAATGAAATAAATTTGACATTAAAAATTGATTGAACTGTTGTGATCTTGTATATTCTCTTCATCTTTGTAATAATTGTAAAAAACATAATAAAAAAACAGGAATTGAAGATAATAAAAGATGTTAACATTTAAAAATGTAATAAAAAACATATATGTTAAATAATTTTCAATACTTTCTTATCCATTTGAATCAGCCATCACTTTAGAAAAATATAATATATTTCAATTATTGAATAATTCCAATTATATAAAATTGAAAATAAATACATGATTAACTATTAATAAGCATATTTTAATTTTTCCTTTAAAAACCATAACTATATCAATTTAACTATATTCATATACTTTAATAGATGATATGATTATCACTTTAAAAAAATATAATATATTTTGAATAATTCCAATTATATAAAATTTAAAATAAATACATGATTAATTATTAATGGGCATATTTTAGTTTTTCCTTGAAGGCCATAACTATATTCATATGCTTTAATAGCTGATATGATTTTAAAAAGTGGAAAATGATATACTTCAATAGATGTTATTAATTGAAAAAAAAAAAGTGGAAAATGACATCATTTTTAATTATGTAATTGTGCTAATTTTATTATGTAATTGTATTAGTTGTACCTAGTAAAAATTTGTTGCTCTTGGTTTAGCTTTTTTTCTGGTTTTTGTTGGGGTTTTTAGCCCTGTTTTGTATATCTTTTTGCAATTTGTATCTCTGTTTTCATCTTTGGTGATTTTTTGGGGATGCATGTGAATTTATTTATGAGCATGATCTATGGACTAGTACTGCTATGAACATCGATGAGATCAAGAAGATGTAGAAAATTATATTTTCATTAATATAATTAAGCCAATTTTCTATTGGAAAAAAATCTACTGCTCGTCACCTTGCTCCTCGTTGTATTAGTTGTACCTAGTAAGAATCTGCTGCTCCTCACCATTCTACTAAAAAAACATCTTTGCTCCTAATCTGTAATGTGAAAAATTGAAGGGAAGCTGATATAAATTGAAGAAGATCAAATCCAAAATGCACAGTGACAAACGCCCTTTCTGTAGTCTGGAAGTGCTGGGCATCTATGCCTCTTTGCTGGTTAATCAGATTAATTTTGCTGTGAAAGATGTTCTCTTGAAGAATGAGTTATCAAAAGGGCTGAACCCTCTGGTTTTCGTTTTTTATTCCAACGGGGTTGGAGCACTGGTGCTTACACCATTTGCCCTCTTTCTTGAAAAGTATGTATGTGTGCATCGTTCCATTTCATTGGATCTTCTTTACAACTTTCCAGCGCTGAGTTCTAATATTTCAAATCCACGGTTTTATGTGCGGAATGCAGGAGGAAGCGACCAACAACAATGAGTTTACTTCTGTTCGGACAATTCTTTCTGCTGTCTATTGGGGGGTGATTTAGTATTTGAAGTCCACATCCTGCATCCTCATTGTTGTCATTGCTATATAAATAGAGTTGATATCAGATTCTCATAAATATTTTGTCTGTGAGTTCGTTACAGTGTCTGTTTAAATCAAGAATTCATGCTATTGGGATTGAAGGATACGTCTGCTGCCTTCGCTTTGGCAATGCCCAGCTTGGCTCCAGCCATTATATTCGTCATGGCATGGGCTTTGGGGTTAGTACTCGCACTTCTAATTCATTGGTTCCAGTCAGTCTCTAATAATTTTCCAGTGGGTATACAGATTTCAGAAATTAAACATCTCTACCTTATCTTGGGTTTACAGATTTCGGAAATTAAACATTCTCTGCAGGTCTGCATGCTATTTCAAACACAGTTCTTGGAATTTCCCAAAGGAAGCACAGTTCTTACAACTGGAAACTACACTCTAGCATTCATTTAAGAGACATAAA
Source organism: Picea mariana (assembly GCA_032191745.1). Classification (NCBI taxonomy): domain Eukaryota; kingdom Viridiplantae; phylum Streptophyta; class Pinopsida; order Pinales; family Pinaceae; genus Picea; species Picea mariana. The sequence continues at coordinate 69,808 of JASDQU010688308.1, forward strand.
TTATAACTAGAGAAAATCCTGTGTGGGTTAAAAATTGCTATTTCCCAGATAAAACACAGTTCTTGCAATTTCCCAAAGGAAACACAGTTCTTACAGATGGAAACAACACTCTAGGATTCATTTAAGAGACCGAAATTATAACCAGAGGAAACCCTTTGTGGGTTAAAAGTGCTCCAAAATGTATTTATTTGTGGGAATTTACAAGGCAAACTCTCAAGCTTTACGGCGCGCTCTGAGAAATCTTTCCCTCACTTATGTCTCACCTTTGTCTCTCAAACATATGTTTTACTTCTTCTGCTGGGTATGCCAATATATTCAGCTGCTTTGTAACTGCACACTTACATTCCAATTCATAGTCTGTAATGATACCGAGGGCTACATGGGATGCTTCAAAACTATCTCCATAGGCTTGGCACTACTTTCCTGTCTTCACCCTCCACAGGCTTAACCAGGAACCCGCTGAAGCTGTGGATACTGGATATTATGGCTCAGGTTCAAGGTTTGATTTTCAATCTTGCTCAGGCTTTAACTCTGGGTTTGCTCTTGGTGGGGCCTGGTTTTGGCTCTGGCATTTTATCTATGTATTACATGTTTAATCTACTTCACAATTTAATAGTAAAGTTATAAGTAGAGGGATAATACGTTGATAATCTTAATTTATTTTTTATTGATTTTTTTTTAATTAATAAAAATTTAGTTAAAAATTATAAATATATTTGATGAGATTTTTTAGTTGTTTAATTGTTGTTTTTAACAGGAATTCGGTTATATAAATTTGTACGAGATAACTATTTTTTGTTGTTTAAAATCTATATTTGTACGAGATCATTAATTTTTATTGTTTAAAATCTATTTTTGAAAGCAGAAATGAATTCAGTACTCTGAAAAACCCTAGAAGCAATTAGATTATATAGTATTAAATCTTCTAATTTAACAATTTGTAATCAAATTTTGAGCAAATGTACCCAAAAAAAAATAAATTAATTTAGGCGATATTAAATAGAGGACTTTACAAAGGAAACACTAGGGCTTTGTGAGAGATCTTTGATTTACTTGCCTTCACCTGTGTGCCAGATGTCATCTCTGAATCAGAAATATCATTTCTACGACTGGATATCTCCATATATTGAGAAACTTTGTAAGTGCTTAACAGGGACATTCCAACACATTTTGTCACTGTAGTGCATCTGAGCAGTCCCAGATAGTTTGCCAAATGGCTTCACTTTACACACACATTTTCCTTCATTTTTTTTTAGCAAGATTGAATGGTTAGTGTTTTTCTTCTCGCCCTAAATGTAGAAGTCAAATGTGAGTGCAAACTGTGTAGCATGGAGGAAGTAGACATTACGTGCCTTGGCAGTAGATACAAAATTGTGGGAACTCTGGTTGGCGTGTGTGGAGCAACGAGAATGAGTTTCCTGCGAGGTCCTGATCTAAGCCATCTCTGGCTTTCAAGGGCACATTCAATATCTGACCCTAATACACTGCACTCAGTGGAAAACATTCTTGCTAGCTTTCTACATGGAGGAAATGGAATTTCAGGTAAACAGATTAGAGGGTGTATTTACCTCGTCTCAGCAGTGACCTTCTTATCCACTACCGTGATATTGCAGGTCTCCCCACTACCTTACATATTAAATTAATGTTGAATAACCCTCTCTGTGATTCGAACTGTCATAGCTCCCCACCCCCAACTATGTTTTTGATTATATGATTTCATGTGCAGGCTGTGACAGTGAATAAGTATCCGACCCCATTATCCCTAGCATCAATTACTGGTATTCTAGCTTCCATTCAAACTGCTGTCCTAATAACGGATCTGGACAGAGGAATCAAGCCAACGTCATGGGTATTAGATAGAAGCGGGATTTTGACTATAGTCTATGCAGTAAGTCTAGATGTTGATCCTCTTTGCCACTTATTTAACACACCCGAACAATGCAAACCTGTTGACGGGCGAAACAATCCATCCGTCAACTGGAAGAGTGGAACCGGTCAGGGGTTGTCTAAATAACCCAAGCCGTTTGGAATGGACCACCGTGACGAGTGTTGGTCACTATAATTGCTTAATTGATTTCAAACAACCAAGTGAAANCCAAAAGCAGCTTAGTGTTGTAGTAAAGAAACTTATACTAATCTCACTTGCTCAAATAAATTGAAGCTCTGTATTAAATCACAGGAAAGTAACTTCCCTATTGCAAACCTTTAAAGATCAATTTAAGAATCCTGGATTACATTTAAAATAACACTTGCAATGGGAAAGAAAAACTATTCTGCAATCAGAGAACAGGACCCTTACTCTCAACAGAGACTTCAACATTAACACTCTTTCATGAAAACAACAAAGCAGAAAACAATTAACTCTATCTAACAGAAAACAAAGCCACCTAGTTCCTTTCTTTCTAAGCAGGAGCCTTGAGCCTTACTTCTGTCTAGCACACTTGTGAGGTTGAGGTTTACAGAGAACAGAGAAGTCTGATCCCTTCCTTTCTGAGCAGGGATCACTAACCCAGTTTCTGGCTAGCATTAATGAAAGTCTACAGAGAACAGGATGTTTTGGTTCTTTCCCTTCTGAGTAGGAACCCTTAACCCTATCCCTGGTTAACACACTTGCAGAGGTAAAGGAAATCTACAGAGGACAAGGAGTTGTGATTCCTTCCTGTCTAAGTAGGAACCCTTTAACCAAATCTCTGGCTAGCACACTTGCTGAAGGAAATGGAATCTACAGAGGACAAGGTGTTGTGATTCCTTCCTGTCTGAGTAGGAACCCTTTAACCAAATCTCTGGCTAGCACACTTGCTGAAGGAAATGAAA
>JASDQU010688310.1:0-12648 GCA_032191745.1 Picea mariana
TTTCAGATGAACTTCTCTTGAACATATGAATGACACGACCAATGATTTGGCAGCACTGACTCAAAGACGACGCAGGGTATGACCTTAGCAAATCAAATGAGAGACAAATGTTTTTCCCAAACTGGCTTCAGATAATGAATAGGGGGGTGTCATGTTCAAGAGAGACACTTACTGCCAATAATATGAATACGAAAACACATCCCTTTCCCAAATTTTCCCCCACCATTTCTGGCGAGTACCTCTTTATTTTTACCCAAGCTTGAGGAGGATAACATATGCTTGTTGATGTAAGCTCATCCTTCGGATGAGTCCTTCAGAGTATGTTTAATGAACCCTAGGAAGGAGTGGTTCGGTCCCATTACGAGTCTTTCGATGTTTGTTTAACGAGTCCAAAGATAGAAAACTCGAAGGTTTTTCATGATTATAGAGTCTGGAAAAACACTTAAAAGAGAACTCTCTCAGTTCCTTTTTCGTAAAATAGTCTGATGAGACCAAAAAAGAGATAAATTATTGCCCAATAGATGCTTTCCTCAAATACTTTAACGAGCGTGAAAATAGCAAGGTCGCTCGACGATCTTTTCATGTTTAGAGACTCTGAAAAGAGCTTAAAGAGGACTCCAGGGGGTTCCTTTTTCGTATAACCTTGTTGAGCCCAAAAAAGTGATAAAAGTGTGCTCGATCGTGTTCTCATGTATTTTTGAGCGTGAGAATGGACAAAGACCAAGCTCGAGGTTTTGTGCAAAAACCATAAAAAACAATTCAAACATGCGATGAAAAAAAGAAAAAATATCCGTATCTATGTGTATGAACATCGAAGTCGTTACATCTACAAAAGTCGCACTCATAAGGGTATTAGGCATTAGGTTTAATAAATAAAACAATGGACTTGCAATAATGCATCATTCTCGTAGGTGGCCCCAAAGGCACCTGCGAGAAACTCGCACTGTGCCTAAAGGGACCTGCGAGAACCGCAAAGTGAAAAATTTCTTTAAAGTTTGCTCAATGAAAAAGATACCAAGTCTTGAAGAGAGTTGTTGACCTTCTTCTTATGTTTCTTATGCAGGAATTTGGCTATCACCATGATTCTGGAATGGCATGAGAGAGAGCATGAAGAAGATGATGCTATTGTAGGGAATAACCCAGGCACCATTGCCGCTTTGCGACACTCTGGTCTCCTAAAATTCTTTCATATCTCGGGTATGAGGGCCCAAGTCATGCTATTGGAGTACCTCGTACATATGTGGGACGTGGACCAACAAGTTTTCCATGTGGGGGTCCACACATTGTCCTTGGATATCGAGGACATTTACTTCTTGACAGGACTGTCACGTCATGGGTACCACACTAGCTTGACTGGTAGCCGAGGTGGTGGGCTGCCTATGAGTGAATACTGTCGTTTGTACTCTGTTCTAGAGGCGGAAAGGAGAAAATGAAAAGTGGCCATTTGGGGGGTGTAGGATTTGACCCTTCGCACTATTTTGTTCACCATTTCTCGTATGGCTGGGAGCGCTACTCCACACATGGCTCTCCAGAGCTACTTTCAGTATGCCATAGAGTGTACTGAGCCTCGAGTCTTTAACTGGGATAACGTAGTCCTTCGTAGAATGAAGAGGCAGTTGATCAAATGTAGGAGAGGCGACCTGAAGCAATTCAGGTACGTGTCTTTGTTAGTGTCCTTATTTCTTGAGAGGGTTCCCTTGCTAAGGTTGCAGGTTGAGTGGGGTTTACCGGCTCCAGAGGATCCGAGAATGCTGAGGTGGTGTAACCTCATGGCTAGACATGTAGCTGGACCAATCATCAAATACAATGATTCCTTCTTTAACTGGTTGCAACCACAGATGTTGATGGTCAATGATTATGCCTATGTCGGGTTGGACTTCCGAGGAGATCCAAACTTGGCCCTGCTCAAGGGTGCTCAGTGGGGGGATCTCAATAAGAAGTACAGATTTTTTACTTTTTAAATGTTTTTGTGAATTTTATCATATGCAAATGTTTTTATGTTCATCCAAGGTCTAATTTACAAAAAATATTTTTTGATGACACAGACGTGGGGCCTTATCGACCACCAGGTACTTCTCCTATTCAACGATGAGGAGAGGTGGCTCTAGTGCCATGATGGGATGCTGAAGATTATGAAGCAGTGGAACAAAATTTAGAGGGTTTGACAGCAGACATTCCAGACATGCCTCTTGGAGAGGTTCCACGACGTTATCGGCGTCATACGGTGGGAGTGTCAGATTCAATTGGCCGACTACTTCATAGGGTTTCCCAGGCAGTTGTGTGTCACTTTGTAGAAGCTATGAGCTTCAGATTTTGAAATTTTGGACCTTGGACAAAACGTTTTTGTAAAAAACTTTTTGATCGTTATATATACATATGGCTTCTACCAGTTTATCTTGTGTTGTGTGATACTTGTGATGTGATTGATTTATAAATGACCCAAATGTCTGTCTAATACATAGTTAGCTAATGCATCAGTTAATGTATTTAGACATCTAGAAATATGTTGATACTCAATATAATCAAAATAACGTTCCAAGAGGCGAATTCGCAAATACACCCTTAACAAAGTAGGACTTCAAATAGCATAAACATTACTTAACAGTAGTACTACGAGCTGCGAATCGAGTCGCACAACCAAGTGACGGATACCAAGCGAGATAACATCAATCAACAATTTCATAATGGCGCTATACTCTACAATATTGTTGGTCGCACGGCCGAGGCACACACCTCGTAAAGTGACAAGTTCGTTTGTAGGGGCATAAATTGCCCATGCAGCAGAAGCAAGGTTCTGAGTACTACAACTAGTGCCATCAGCGAAGCCAATGTGGGGTAGCGAAGACTCTGACATATGAAAATCAAACACAACGTCACATAAGGGCAGAGACCAGATAATGACAAAAGAAAACTACAACAACACACAAGAAGTATGATACAATAAAAATACAAGTACTCGTGCATATGTGATCTTATGCATAGTACTTCTTCAAGTACAACCCATTTCTGGGTTCACTCAAAGGGATACCATCATAATCTACTAACTCGTAAGCTCCTTTCTCCAAAACTCATCTAACGATATAAGGACCTTGCCACATGGCTTCGAATTTTCCATCTCCTAGCATATCTCGATCTTGTTCATAGAGGACAACCAGATCTCCTTCGGAGAAAACGTGAGGCTTGACATGTTTGTCATATTGGGCCTTGACACGTTTCTTCTGGGTTTCTATGACTAGGGTAGCATCGCATCGAGTTTCATCTAATCGCATAAGGTACAATAGATGTTCTTCCTTTGCAGAAGTGTTTGGTAGGAGTTCAACAACTAGTTTTAAAGAGGGTATCTCGCATTCAATCAGGAGAATGACTTCTACACCATAGACTAATCGGAAAGGTGTAAACCCAGTAGCAGACTTAACGGACGTCCGGTAAGCCCACAATGATGAAAACAACATTGTGTGCCAACTTGTTTTGTGAATCCCTATCATTCGTCGAAGCATGGTTATGAGAACTTTGTTAATTGCTTCGACTTGGTCGTTGGCTTGTGGGTAATAGGGTGTTGAGTTTTCATGTCGAAGACCCAACTTTTCAGTGAGTTCGGACATCATGAAGTTTCTAAAGTGGCTACCGTGATCATTGATGATAGCGTGAGGAACACCAAAATGAGCTATGATGTGATTGAAAATGAATAATGTTGAGGTCTTTCTAGTATTGTCAAATGTCGGCATCGCCTCGGCCCATTTCATAAAATAATCTACGGCTACAATAATGTATCCATGCCCCCCAGCCGAGTGGGGGTGACATGTCATGAAATCGATGCCCCATTTTGCAAAGGGACAAATGGAGACCACAGGGTGAAGAGGAACAGGATGTGACTGTATCTTATGATTATAGGTCTGGAAAGCGTGGCATTTTTGGACGACGATTATGCAATTGTTAAATAAAGAAGGCCAAAAATACCCTGCTCATAAGATCTTCTGGGCAGTAGCATACCCGGACATATGACCACAATAGGCTCCAGAATGGCAGTCATTTAAGGCTTTCTTGGCTTCGTCGAATGTGAGGCAGCGTAAAAAAACTGAGTCAATCCCACGACGATAAAGAGTATCCCCAAGGATAATATATTGACAGGCTTGGTAGAGTATTCGATGCCGGTCAGTACTAGACAAATTAGGCCGAAAAGTTTGGGTTTGGAGATATATGATGATATCACCATACCAAAGATAATCAGAACTAATTAGGAAAAGGGATTCATCAGGTAATGAATCGGCTGCTACATTTTCTGTTTCAGAGTAGGGAAAATCACATATCAACTCCGCAAACACTAAGGACTTCTTGGACTTGGCTCGTTCGAATTCCAAGTCGAACTCCTGGAGTATAACGATCCATTTGGATTATTTTCCCCCTAGCAATTGACATGTGAGAATCTGTTGCATAGGGTTGCAGTTAGAAATCACCATAGTCTTGCGAGAGAGGATATAGTGCCGGAAACATTGAACTGCTTGGACGGCTTCCAAGGCCAGTTTTTCGACATGTAAATACTTGGTTTCAGTCGGCGTTAGACTTCAACTCAAGTAATAGATAACATGTTCGTCATGAGAATCATCCTCTTGGAAGAGAACCATAGCAATGGTGTAATCCGAGGCTGCGAGGTAGAGGAAATAATCGCGACTGTAATCGGGGGGGAAGAGAAGTGGAGCATGTGTCAGGGATAGTTTCAAAGCTTTGAAGGCTTTGTTTGCGATGGTATCCCATACGAACTCATACCCCTTTTTGAGTAGTCGCGTAAATCCATGAGTTATCTCGGCGTAGTTTGGGATGAAGCGACGAAGAAAGTTTGCTTTACCTTGCAAACTTTGTAACTGGTGAAGTGTAGAAGGAGGAGGGAGATTAAGAATCACCTCAACCTTTAAAAGATCTAGCTTGATCCCTTGATGCGAAACAATAAAGCCTAGAAGTCGGCCGAATTCCACGCAGAAAATGCACTTGTGAGGATTCAAGCGTATATGGTAAAATCGACAGCGGATGAAAATGGATTGGAGGTGGATTGGATGATCGACTCGGTGCATGGAATGAGCAGGTAAGTCGTCAATATATGGTTGCACGATGTGCTTGATATCATGGAAGGCATAAGACATAGCACGTTGAAAAGTGGCGCCAGCATTCTTGAGACCGAAAGGAAGTTTTCGATAGGCTAAAGTGCCCCAAGGACAAATGAAAGAAGTTTTGTGTTGATCTTCGAGAACAATATTGATTTGATTATACCCAGAGAAACCATCCATCAAAGAGAAGATTTCACTTTCGGCTCAATCGTCGACAATCTGATCGACGAAGGGGGTAGGAAAGTTGTCTTTGGGACAAGCTTTGTTAATATCCCTATAATTGATGCATATGTGAATTGTGCCTTATTTCTTGTCGATCGAGACAAGATTGGAAACCCAATCAGTGAGGGCCATCGGGTAAATAAAGCTGTCTTTGAGAAGTTTCTCGACTTCAAGCTTAACAACAACCGCTTTATGTGGGTGAACTGAACGAAGGCGTTGTCGGACGAGTTTAGCGTCTGGGTATGTCTTGATCTCATGTATCACAATGTTGGGGTCGATACCCGACATTTCTTCATAGCTCCAGGCGAAGACGTCACAAAATTCTTTGAAAAGTGACTTGTAGGTGACAATTTCATCAGGGGAACACGAAGCTCCGATATGCACATTTTCGACAATTCCAGGTTTGAGGCATATGTTGAGGGGAATAGTGGGTGAGATATTTCTTAAGTTCCCTTCGGAAAACACATCGTGTGTGGACTCGGAAATGGTTGAAATGACGACAATGGTTGACAGAGTTGAGATCCGTTGGTAGCTCTCGAGGGTGTGTTGTTCCAGTAAGAGGATGGAATGGTGATGTCCATCGTTCCAAGGTGTGTCCTCCATGACATACATAATCATATCATCCATGGGAAAAATGACGCGGAAAGGATCTGGAGATAATTCACCAAGAGAGGGGGTAGAAGAGGTTGTCGATTGAATGGCCTGATAGGAGGATTCGACCAGACTTAAAGGCATTGCGTCACCGTAACGAAGATGATCGCCGAGGGTAGGTACCATCCATGGGTCGTGAGACGCAAGGGTTCCATGAATCAAGGTGGAGGTCATGTTTATTAAAGCGATAGACAAGTGTGGGACATCGAGTGGTGGAATGGGGAAAGTATCCATTAATGAAGAGTCTTTGAGAAGACCTACATCGACGTTCTCGTAACCCGGTGGGGTTTTAGCGATGAACAGTATGTTTCTAGTATGTGTATCCGAGTTAAAGAATGCTAATTGGTCGATGTTGATGACCTTTCCTTGATGTGGGAAACTTACAACATGAAAAAGAGTCGATACAACTGCACGCATGGAATCGATCCAGCTACAGACAAGCAGAAGATTGTAATCTAGAGGAGCGTCAAAGACTTCCACTTTGACTTGGACCATTTTTCCTTCTATTGTGATTGACAATGGAGGAAGGACACCGTAAGGCTTAAAACCAGATCCATTGAAGGCTTTGAGTGTGTTATGGGATTTAGTCAAAGAGGGAGAGCCGATGGATTTCCAGCAGGTAACAGACATGACACACATTGAGGCACCCTCATCGATAATGGTTCGACAAATGTTTTTGTCAAAGACAATCACTTGGATTTGGAATGCGAGTTGAGGGGGTAACCTTGGAATGTGATCTTCCAAGTAAAAAATTATTAAATTCGTGTTCGTCGGGTCGATTCCACCGATAGCTTTCAACAGTGCCTTCCGTTGTGTGGGACAACTTTGAAGGACTGACATCGCAGAAGGTGCTTGGGCCAGATCTTCAACAATACTATAGTTCTAGGCAGCACGAGCATGAGGATTGAAAGCCGATTTCTGAACGACGCCCTTTGGAGGGGTTAAAAGAACTGTGTCAAGGCTCGGTCGTTCGAGATGAAGAGGACCATTAGTAGGTGGAGTCGTGGGAGATGGTTGGAACAATGAAGGAGGTATATCATCAACCTTCTCTTTTGAGGGAGAATAATCTTTGGCTCGAGTGGTAAGTGCGATGTCATTCTTCTTTGAATTGCTAGTACACATTAATACATAGGCCGTAGTAGAAGGGGAAGGTTGGTCATTAATGACCAATTGAGCCTGTTGTTTAGAGGGGAAGGGTTGGGACAAAACGACCAAAGTGGGTGGTTTCGGAGCCCCTTGAAGGAACTTAGTAACCTCAACATGTTGTGGACAATCCTTCATGTAGTGATCATCACCACAGATAAGACAAGGGTATCGGGGTTTGCGCTTATCCCTATCGTCAACAAGTGGAGTTTTGGTTCTCTCTGCTTGCGAAGTATTTTTTTCCTCCTTATTCTTACCCTTTCCTTTTCTGGATTTGTTTTTACTAGCTGGGGTAGATTGAACTGCATTTACCTCATAAGTCTTGTCGGTGGGAGGGGTAGGAGACGAAGCATTTTGAACATTATAAGAGGCGGGTTTGGGGTTGTTGCTCGAGGTGGAATGTGGTTGGGCATGGAAAGTGCCAATCACACCATCGGTTGCATGAGAGGCAGCTGGAGTATTTGAAGTGGCGGAAGTGGAAGGACGAGGTGCATCAGGGAGTAAGTCGTAAAGAGTACCTGTTTACGAGTAAACGAGGTCAAGGTATTGAGAACGACTTATGGCCTATTCTTCCGTGACAACTCCACCCATGGCGATGTCACGATTGATGTCATTCACAAATGATTTTGTGAACCAATCTACCAGTAACTGATCTAGAAGTTCAAGTTTGATGAGACATCGTCTCCGTTGCCACTCATGAATGTGATCGTATATATGAGTGGCTTTGTTTTGTTTGAAAGAACTCAAAATCTCGGTCCCCATTTCATAACGGATTGGTAACTGGTAGTGGGTGAGGAAAGCCATAGCTAGGGTGTTGAAGTTGGCGAAGAAACCTTGTGGTAATTCTATATACCACTTTGTGGCAGAACCTGCAAGAGTTCTTTGAAAAAGACGTAAACGAATAGAGTAATCCATCAAAGAGTTGGATGAGCACCAGAGGTGAAAATTCATGACGTGATTGTTCAGGTCCTCTCCCGCTTTGCCATTGAATTTAGGGATGTCAGATGGTAACTTGGCTGGTATAGCGGGCCATTGGGGAGAGTGGTGGATTGGATCATTTAAAATCCTTGACAGATTCGGGAGGTCCAAAGTGGCCAAGAAGGGTAACTGTCTATTCACATGCGGGTACTGGTGGCTTTGGGGAGGGAGTCCCATCAGAAAACCAGTGGGACCATAAGAAGTCTGCATATAATGCGAAGACCCAGGCAGATTCGGTGGTTGTTGTAGAGGAAAGTAGCCCATGGGATTATATCCTTGAACAGGGACATGAGTTTGAGCATTTGAGCCCCAAATAGGATTGGACGTACTTGGATATTGTTGGCCTATACTAGGGGGTATAATGGATGTAGCTAGAAGTTGTTTCCCCCTAGTCGATTGAGGATTATGTTGTATTAGATGGTTCCAATACTGGGCCAAGGATGGAGGTATGTTTCGTCCGTAAGGTGGGGTTGGTGGGGGTTATCCTCCAATCGAGGGTTGAGTTCCAATTGGGGGTTGTGTTCCAATTGGGATTTGTGTTCCAAGAGGAATTTTCCCTACAAGGGGGGGTTGAGTCAAACCTCCTTGGTGAAATTGTCCACCAACAGAAATCTGGTAATTTGGTGTGAATGATGGAATGGTGCCACTAATATTAGTGTCGCCAATAGAGGATGAAAAAGGTCCTCCAAAAGGGGGTTGAGGAAGCGTCGGAATGAAGCCGGGAGGAGAGTACCCAGAAGAAGAGGGACCACCAGGAGTTTCGGATGGGGTTTGCGTAGAAGTGGGAATAAAAGCATTCAACGCACGGTATCCAGGTGGAAGTGTCGGGGTGACACTGGGTGAGAGCGGTGTGCCAATGGGGGCTTGACTAGCCACTGTAATCCTAGTGTGAATACTCATAGTATCTGTGTAATGGACCATTTCTAAAGGGATTGTCAAGATGTGGTCAGATCGCGAAGCTTTTGTACTAGGAAAATAATAAGCAATAGTAAAAGGTACTGCGTGTGGGTCAGAGGTTTCGGGGAACGCAGGTGAGACGGTGATTTCAACGCCAGATCATGCACCAAAGAGATCCCATCTAAAAACTACAGCAGATCAAAAAGGATCTTGGCCCTCAGGTCCTAGAAAGGGTCCAGCTAGTGATCCAGAAGACAACACAACTAAGTCTCCGGAAGAATTCACTCGCATAATACGTCTCTTAGAATCGGGGTGAAGTCGAAAGTCCTCTCGAGAATTGGTAATTCATAACCGTTCTAGAGAGTCAGTTCTTTCCACTTGTGGAGTGGTGAGGTCTTGGACTTCACTCTGTTGAGGGGAGCCCTCTGGTGAGCTTGTAGGCAGGGGTTGAGAACCTTCCATATTTTTTGGAGGTAAGCCCTACATTCTACGTGAACGATGTGGAGGGTATATTGTGAACGAGTTACAAACTCACGAAGAAAATCCTGTGGTCAACTTGGGTAAACAAACAACATGCGCTAGTAAAAAATATAAGAAACAACACCAAGCAAACAAGACCTTCTAATTACGAAGTCACTAGTTGGTGATGAAATCCAACGTCGCAACAATGAGACAAGAAAGGGATAGGCTAGGGTGTAAAAGTTACGTTGACGGCCTACTTAATGGACTTACACCCTGGTGCAAGCTCCCACACATAATCGTGGGTATACCCTCCAAGGAGCCCGAGTGAGTTTCGCCAACATCGATTCCAGGTACCGTGAAGACTTTCCTCTTCACAGTCACCTTGTGTAAGACCCTAAGAAGATAGGCCACTAAGGTTACCACCGACAACAATAAATCCTAGGGGGGACAGTCGACAGTCCGATCCACACGCAAGGGCAGGGTATCTAGCCTGGAATCAACTCGAGAGGCTTCCACTCATCATTGTGGGTATACCTCCAAGTGACCCCTGTAATACGTGCAATCTCTACACCGATATCAATGAAGCAGGGTGAGTAACTCTGTCGATATCAATGCGACCTTGTGTTTGACCCTTGTGTTAGAAGGGCTTCCCGGGACAAAATGTTGTAAATGGAATTTGACACTCCTTAACACAAGATTCTATTCTGTGTTTTGTGCTTTGGAGAGTGTATCTCTCTGCCTATTCCAAAGCGCTAGCCTAGCTAATTGTTGGTGTAATAGAGTCCTAGAAAAGAGTTACTAGCTAAATTTTAAAATTGCACAATATTATTCAAGGGATGTTGTTACTCAAAGGAAACATAGGTGAAACCGATGTTGTGTGAGACTCTGACCCAACAATGCATAGATAGGAATGAAATATATCAATTTTCGTTCGATGAATTCTATGTACGGGAGGGAAAGAGAAGTTTTCTGAAACAATCTTGAACTATGATATGTGATCTTCTTTAAAATGCAATCTTCAACAAATCACATGATAATGACAATTCTCTATTTGTTCTCTTTCAACAATTTCAACAATTGATTTTCAATATTTTCAAAACGAAAATTCTTTTAAAAAGAAAAATGTTTTTTACTTTTCAAAAAGATCTACACCATGGTGGTGAAAGTAAGGAAAACCAAAAACTAACGAATGAACAATAAACAAAACCCAAACCAATCTTTCAATGGAGACAAAAATGACAAGCTGACAAGACTAGTCTTTTCAATTGCATGAGAAAAATGATTTTCCAAATAATGAGGAAATGAGAAAGACAAACAATCCCAACTTTCAAACCGTTCATCAGCTCCTAACCAAACAAGTACTCAGATCCCAGGATCAGAGATTATATCTTTGCTAAGATAAGTCAAGAGATGAGAGTTGAGAAAAAGATGGACAAGAAGAGCCTTTGATTTCTGAAGACTGATCGTGCACAAAATCCGAAGTCAAGAAACAATTAACCAGTGGTCCAAGAAGTTCTTTTTAGACACCTATACTGATCTTGGCATCTGAGCATGCAAAAACCTTAAATCCAAAAATTTAAAAAATGGGTTCGTAGGCTATCAGTATTGTACAGTGCGAGAATGGATCATTCTCGCAGGCTGGCTTCATGCAGGGTGCGAGAACCTCGCACTGGACTGAAAGGAAGAGTGCAAACTCAAGGGATTCTCACAGGCTACTGTGGGGTTCAGTGCGAGAAGGCCTGAAACTAGGCAAAATTTTGGAAAAAGACAAAAAAATTGAAGGGACTTCTGGACCTAGAGAGTCTATCAGGGTGTCCTGAAGACTCAGAGATTGATAGAAATGAAGAAAGGTAAGGCAAGAGAAAATGGCCAAGGAAAAACACCAAAAACCACTAAAAAATGGGTTGCATCCCTAGTGGAGTCACCAATTTTGTTATCGGACTAATCAGTAGGTGCAGACACTAACAGATCTCTCAAGATCCACCTAGATCTAGAACAAAACACGACAGGACATGACTCTTTCTCTAATTTATGACCATTGAATTAGCTAGTAAGGAGGAACAAGTGCCATATCTTTGTATCGCTTCCTTAGGTCTTTGTTGCTCCCACTTCACTCCGGTGCTCTCGTGAGGTCAATACCAAGACAACACAAACCAACCAAAGTGAAGATAGAAAAATGTATTCAATCGTCAACTTATGCATATGATCAAGGAATTACACAATAAAGTAAGAATGACTTTATGGGAAAAGGACATGTCGATGTATCATATTAATCGAAAGTAGAAGATACAAACTGATCGCCTTGATGTCGCAAGCTTCCTTTCGGTGGCTCTTGGTTCCAACACACACACTTGCTCGATCCTTGCATGAAGAAGATTCAATTCCTCTTGATAGACCTATTAGAGTCTCCAAGCTTCTGTTCAAGCAGGGATCTTCATACAATTCCTTCACCAATTCTTCAATTAATCTTGCTTAACCTTTTCCATGAGAATCCTATCAATATATAGAAGAGGATGAGATGGTTACATGGATGAGAATGATCCCACCAAATCAAGGAAACTAGTAAAATGATAACCATTCGAATGCCAACCCATTTTCTAGAAGATTCCCTTCTAGAACCCTCGAGACTTCTTCCGTTTTCCAAGCTTGAAAACAAGTTCACACCCTATGTATAGAGCACAGTGCGAGAAGTTCACACCCTAGCTGAAGGTGGCCTGCGAGAATGGGTCATTCTCGCACCCTAGGCTATAAGCAGCCTGCAAACTCACTTTGAAAATATGTTTTCTGGAAGGAGATAAATGCCACTTTTCTCAGAAGAAAGTTCTTGTTAGGAGCCTGAGTACACCATTCTCAAGACACCATCAAGATCACCAAAATCATGTGTAACAAAAGTTTCAAAAAAATCCCAATTTAGAATTTACACCTCACATCTATGAGGCACATATCTACTTCATGGCACTATCAATGCCATGGATGAATCTCAAATATTTATTACAATAGTTCAAATATGTCCAATCTTTTACCAGGTAAGCTTGATAAGATGAACACTAAAAATATACTTGAAGGAGAGATGAATATCACAGTCCTATTGGCACAATCTCAACCAACACATAGAGCTGAATTTTTTTTTGTAACAATAGTTTCGTAACAACACTAAATATAATTTCTGGTTTTTTCTAGGCATGCTAAAACACGT
>JASDQU010688310.1:12772-29006 GCA_032191745.1 Picea mariana
AGTTTTTCAAGTTAAGGATTTCCAGGGTAAACATTGACTTTATTAGCTTGTCGGTGCATGGATTTTGTGTTGTATTTAATATTTCTCTCTCCAAGAATTAACATGTGGTATTAGAGCATGGGTTGACTTGGCCTCTCTCACAAGAGTGGTATGATGTTGGGAGCATGGGAAACACAAAATGAAGAATGGTTCATGGGTATATGAATCATGGTAAAATGGCACATGGAAATGAATTATAAGGATTAATTTGAAGAATTTCAAAAATCACATTGAGTAAAAAGTGCTCAGTTAAGGAGTGCTTGATTTGGCTAATTGTATTTGGAGCAAGAGGGTTTCTCATAGTGAAGTTGGTTGGTCTTTCATGGTATTGTGTGCTTTGACATACAATTGTAAATTATTATTTTTATGGAGTTTATTTTTTTATCACATGTAAAATGGGCATATCACTATAAGACCTATTTAGGCATGCATACCCCTGGTTTGAATGTTCAATGGTGTAAATTCTAGACGTAGACTTAGGTTCTATAGGGGGGGAATGTTGTAGTCTCAGAACCTCGACAAATAAACTTTGTGGGGGGTAAGTGAATATCCCAAGTCAAGTTTAGAGAGGGGAACGTTGGGTTAATCTTGACTCAATTATAGAGTAGATAAGATAACATTGATACAATCAATGATGGGTTTACCATTGGTGATTTACAGGCCCATGGTATTGGGTAACCCATGGTATTTTCCAATGGGATTATATGTGATGAAGTCTATTTAAAGGCTTGAATAAATCCATTGTAAAATGCCTCAAGCGACCTAGTGTTTGGATGGTTTAGATAAGGTCAATAAATATATATATCTTGAGTGTTGGTTTTCTTGGTTAAGGGTTTCTAGGGTAAACATTGGCTTTATATGTTTGTTGGTTCATAGATTTTGTATTGTATTTCATATTTGTCTCTCCATGAATTAACACAAGAAAATCACTCTACCTCCCCCCATGTGCCATGTGGTCCCGATGCTCCTAGGGCCAAGTTCCCTTCCTCCTCATGCCTAAGAGTCCTCCACAAGATAATCAACCTCCTATGTCCAACACCCATCCTCCTCGACATGTTTTCTTCTATAAGATGGTAATTGCCACATAAGATACTACATCCATAAGAAGTGTGCTTCCTTTAGGGGTGAATCCATGAAGATGTGTCCCAATTTTTAATGAAATGTAGCAATGAAAAATTGATATTGTGCATATTTTTTAAATTGAAGCCATAGAAACCCATACATGCCCTATGAATTTTGATGTGCAATAAAAAAAATTGTAAAGAAATGTGTTGTCTTTTTAATGATATTTTTCAAAAAATATGAATGTCATTTAATGCATCAAATTTGAATTTAATTAAATTCTTATTCTTGCAAATTTAGGAGAAATTTAACACGCAAATTTTTTACTAACACCCAATTCAGTGTTCAATGTATAATTTAAAAACAAAACTAAGCAAGCACAATCTATATAGAATATAGTAGTGCCCTCTTTTTTTTCTCTTTCGAAAAATGATATTTTTTATAATTTTTTGATGTTGACAAATTAATATTTGAATAACATTTTATACACCTTTGCATTCCCAACAAACAAAAAAATATCATGTTTATGTAAAATGAAAAACCAAAAATTCCCTTTCGAAGAGGAAGCATCCACAAAATGCACACATATTTTTCATAATTTTTTGGTTGTATGGTTTTCTAGATACATACTTTTCTCTAGGGGTTGTCGCTACTCGGGAGAAAAAAAGTTTGTATAAGTTTTAGGAAAAAATAAATTAAATATATAGTATGAAACAAAAAATGAAAAAATGTATATGTCTATTCATAGAGCATTCAATAATGAATATGCAGACATTAAGTCTACTACCTTCCATGGAAGAGAAGAAGAGATTTCACCTCCTAGAATGTGTAGCTCTATGAAACCCTGCAAAAATGGGGAAGGATTTTTCCTTAAATGATGTTTTGACCTCGATCAAGGGCTTTAAAATACCTCAATCAAGGGATTTTAAAAACCTTCAATTGAGATATTTTAAAACCCTAGATCCATGTATTTTCATCATACATAGTTCACTTTTGTTTAAAAATATCGATCAAGGTTTTGTCTCAATCAAGAGTTTATGCCCTTGATTGAGGGTCTACATTGGCCATTTTCTCAAACTTGCCAAAAAGTACAATCAAGATTCATGGATTCACCCTTAGCACATATATCGAGGACAAGAAACCAACTATAATAGTCCTTCCAAATGTTACTTAACCAAAACATTATAAGATACAATAAGGGGATAACATTTCACCATGCCCTCCACATCATAGGAAGCACCCTGTAACATACCCAATCACCAAGATGGGTCTTTTTACCTCTATTCTTAGCTCTGATACCACAAAGTAGGATCCCCAGCCGCAAGCTGGACCATGCCACTAAAATTTTTGATTCTCTGATACCATTAAATTAATAACTTGCTCTGCATAAGCAACAATTTATACAATGCAAACAATATGCAATTCATGCATAATAATGTATAAAAAAAACATATAGAATTTACATAAGCATTCACAAAGTAAATAGCATAAAACAATATAAAATAACACTTTTCTTGTTAATAATTCACCAACTACGTGCAAACCTCATACTTTCCTCCCAACCATAGACTCAGTTACTCATAAACTTCTAGCAATCACCCTCGAGTTGGGGCTAGAAACTCCATTGGGAAAGCTTCCTAAGCCAGGCTAAGGTCTATCAACTAGCAAAATAATCTCAAGTCAAGGTGCCAACTACTACAACTAGCCCACAACCTCTTATTTCCCACAATCTATCCCACCTCATGAAGTGTACTCATTCTATGCTCAACATTCCTTCACCTATCCCACTTCCCTTCTAGGCTTCAACAACAGGCCAAAAAAAAAATCTCAGAGCCCTGTAGCTATTTCCCAGTGCAAATGGAAAACAATTCCCAATAGTTCTCTCACCTGGAAAGAATACTCACGGGCTTGACAACCCGGTTCTTCTTCTTAACTAACTAGATTTACTGGTTACAATCAACTCCAAAAGTATAATACCAAAGATAGGATGGCATGGAGAGTATGGATGGTCTGAGAAATAGTGAGAATCCTCCTTCAATAATGGGAGAGTCCTTCCAAAAATGTACTAACTTCTCACTCTATGTATGCATGTTCCCGACTTGACACTTGTCATGTTGGGAACTTCCTTCCCCTAGTTGTTGATACATTCCACATCCTAATAACTTAGAATAAGATATCACATAACTTGTAATTTAGGAAATATTAATATAATATTACCTTGGCTTAAGACCCCTTGGCTTAGCCCATATTCCTAGACTCTTAGCCCCCTTTCCCTTCTAGTGGAGATCTAGCCCCCCGTACTCTTTTGTTTGATAGGTCTATAGCAGTGATATATTTTTTATATTAATAATCCATGTGTAATTACTTATTACAATGATAGGCTCACTGGCCTTTACATATGTGATTTCTATCCTATTAATCACATGGGTACTATGACCTTGTGAGTTAGCTTTACTGGAATAAAATGAGTAACTTTAGTGAGCTTATCCACCACCACCATGAAGAAATCATGTTGCTTCATTGTTATGGGAATCTTGGTGATAAAATCAATTGTCACCACTTCCCATTTCCACTCAGGAATGGGAAATGGCTGTAGAAAACTAGTTGGATGTCTGTGCTCATCCTTAACCTTCTGAAATTCTAGACATATAGCTATATAATCGGCCACCCATTTCTTCATACCTAGACATAAATATTATATCTTGTCAGTTGCAATTGATTTTTAGTAACCTGGGTGCCCAACATAAGGCACATTATGCATCTCTCCCAACACCATATTTTTCAACTCCTGAGAATTAGGCGCATAAAATTTTCCCCTATACATGAGGATTATAATCCTCCTTTAGCTCATACTCTTGCATTTTCTATTAATTATTACCTTGTTGTAATTTTTATTTTGTTTCCATATAATGTTGATCTGATTTCACAGCTTTCAAAAATATGTCTTTTAAATCATATTTATACATGCTAATGAATGTAGTATGAATCTCATGCACCCTCCTGTAGAGTTCATCAACCACCTTGTTATCTTTCCCTTTTATATGCTTTATATCAAATTCATCTTCACTGAGGAATTCCAACCATCTAATTTGTCTGCTATTCAAAGTTGATTGTCCAAATAAATATTTCAGACCACTATGGTTTGTATTTAGCTCAAATTCTTTCCCATGAGATTGTGTCTCCGCATATTCAAATCATGCACTATGTGTGCCAATTATAAATCATGAGTGGCATATTTTCTCTCATGCTCCTTTAATTTTCTTGACTTGTAGCATATCACATGCCCATTTTGACTAAGGAATCCACCGATCCCTTCCTTGCATGCATCAACACACGCAACAAAATATTCATTTGGATCAACAATCCTTAAGATTGGTGCACTTGTCAATAAATATTTCAAGTGATGAAAAATTCTTTCACAATCAACAGTCCATTCAAATATCACACCCTTATTTTGCAAACAAGTGATCGAGTGTGCAATCTTTGAGAAACCTTTAGTAAATATTCTATAGTAACCTACAAGTCCCATGAATGACCTTACTTATGAGACATTCCTTGGTACTTTCCATCCCTCAATGGATTTTATCTTCTCAGGATCTACTATTATCCCTTTCTCTGAAATGATATGGCCCAAATAATGTATTTGTCTTTGATAAAATGAGCACTTGCTTAATTTTTAATACAATTGATGCTCCCTCAATAATTGTAGCATTTTCCTCAAGTGTTTCTCGGGCTCTTCTTCAAACTTAGAGTAGACAAGAATTTCATCCAAGAAGAAAATGAAAAACTTATCCAAGTAATTTATGAAAATATCATTCATCCAACACATAAAGACAACTGGTGCATTTGACAACCCAAATGACACCATTGTAAAATCATAATGGCCATACCTCATCTTGAATGTAGTCTTGTTGATATATTCTTCTTTAATTCTTACCTGATGATAGCGTGATTCGATATCAATCTTGGAAAATATCTTTGCATACTTTAGCTGATAAAAAATATTATCTCTTCTTGGAAAAGGATACTTGTTCTTCATTGTCACCTTATTCATCCGCCTGAAGTCAATGCAAAGCCTCAATGCTCCATCCGTCTTTTTCACAAACAACACTAGAGCACCCCAATGTGACACAATTGGGTGTATATACCCCTTCTTAAGAAGCTCTTCAAGTTTCATTTGGAATTCCTTCAATTTTGGTGTACTCATCCTATAAGGAGTCTTGGATACATGGGTTTCTCTAAGCATCAAATTAATAGAGAAATCAATATCTCTCTTTGGTGGAAACCCTCATATATTTTTAAGTACATCCTCAAATTATTTTAGGACTGCATAGTCTTCAATATTTGGTACTTTGTCTTTAGCTGCCTCTTCCATATGAGTTGCAAATATTTGGCAACCTTTCTTGAAGCTTTTCTTCATATGCAAGGCTGAAATTTCTTTGATGGTTACAACCCTTGGAATACCTTTAACTATCCTCAAGTTCCCTTTTTCATCTCAGCCACTAGTGACTGCTTGGAGTGAAATTCTTCGGTGTTGTGCCAAGGGATTTTATGGTATTCACACCATTTTCCTATGTCCTTCTTCGATTTCTCATTACCTTTCTTGGGTTGCATCTTGGAATAGTTGTCCTGAGAGTGACCATCTTTTCTTTGTCCCTTGTTTTGTGGGTTGGGGCTGCCTTTTCCCTACTTTGGCTGTGAGGAGTATGCAGATACAAACTCTCGCCTCTTCTACTTAAATTTATACTTGATCTTGACCGTGGTATTTGAGCACCAAATGTCATTCAGAGTCTTTGATACCCAATTTGGTGCGCAGGGTATGGAAAATATTGGTGAAATCATGTATTGTTTGGTCCCTTTCCTGACGCAGTGTGGTCCATCTTGTGTACTGGTCCTCGTAGCTTCCAACATGGTAGTATTGTTCTTTAATGGAATCCATGAAGGAATCCCATGTGGGGGCAACCACAAATATTGCATATTCCTCTATGGCCCTTTGCTCAGAGTAAGTATCCCACCAGTCCTTAGCATGGGGGACAACCTTGAGGAGCACAAAAGTAATCTTTTCCCTGTCAGAAAAATTGTGGACCGAAAAATACCATTCTAGCAGATTCAACCATTTATCTACAACATCCACTTCTATCAGTCCTTCAAATAATGGAATATCAAAATTTACTTGTACCTTGAAGAGGGTTTCATGGATGCTTGATGAAGATGCATCTCCTGTGGGAACTCATCGAAGGATCTGTTGAATTTTAATTCTTAGCTCAAGAACATGTAGTTTCTTTTCAATTTAGCATGAAATTGAACCATAAACAATGCAACAATACAATAGACAATAGCTGAAGTAACCAAGATCACAAGAAGAATAACCATGAACAAGAACACAAGAAGTTATCCTGGGAAAACCCTTCTCAACCAAGGGAAAAAATCCAACAATCCTTTGTTATAGAGTCAAAAGAAGATCCCACACACACCAAAAACCCTAGAGCACATAAGAGGGTGCTTTATGACCAAGAAAACTTGCGCCTAAGAGAAGTGCAGACTTCAACCCTCCAAGTAGGCATTGAGTTTATGATACAATGAAGAGAGAGTGATCCACAATGGGGATCAACTCTTATTTATACATGAATTATCACATCAGATGGATGTGTCTATTAGCACAATAGGGCCGACTTGTACAACTGGATGATATAATTAATATTTACACAATATTAATTATCTTTACATGGTGGGGCCGACTTGTACGCTTTACAATAAAAATTAGGGTTACACAATAATCTTACTCTTAGACAATATAGCAAGGGATCCACACATCCTCTAGTGCTCAACCACTAGGGACACGTCCACTTGTGCTCATCCACAAGGACATCATTCTCAACATATCAACTCAACTAAGTCCATAGGAGTACCATTTGGAGATCCATCTCAAGTCAACTCAACTAAGTCCATAGGAATCCAACATGAGACCATATCAAGTCATCTCAACTCAGTCCAGAGGAGCATGACAAGAGACCACACACGTCATCTCAACTCAGTCCAGAGGAGTATGACACACCCATCACATGGGATTTTGCATAGATCGTCTCAATTTAGTCCAGAGGAGAACGACCTGGAGAATGTCTCATGAAGCTACAATCATCAACACTCTCTCTCAACTAGGGAGGCATTCTCCACCAGGCTAAGTATCTCATTGAAGTACTCGAACTTCATATTGGCAAGTGGTTTCGTGAAGAAATCTGCAACCTGCTCGTGTGTAGAAAGGTACTGCACATGTACTTCTTTTCTATGCACCATATTTATTATGTAATGGCATTTTATCTCAATGTGTTTCAATTTATCGTGAAACACGTGATTCTCTGAGATATTCACATAACTCTGGTTATCGCAATGGATAATGGTGAAATCCATATAATTTCCAAATAAGTCTGCAAGGATATTGCGAAGCCACACTGTTTTGCAGACTACCACACATATTGCAATGTACTATGATTCTACGGTACTCAAATCCACAAAAGTATATATCCTGTTGCACCAGAAAACTATGGCAGATCCCAAAGTAAAACAACAACCATATGTTCTCTTCCAGTCCACTATTCTCCCTACCGAATCTACATTGACATATCCCTCCAATCTCATGTCTACACTGAAGGCATATCTCATTCCATAACCAAATGTGCCTTGTAAATATCTCAACACATGCTTCGCTGCTATCTAGTGTGCCTCTCTCGGCTGACTCATAAACTGACTGAGTACACTCACTGCATAGCATATATAAGGTATGGTGTTAACCAGATACATCAATTATCCAATCAATTGTCTGTAAAGATGTGGATCAATCTCTCCTGAATCAAAAGAATCCTCATTCATTTTCTTCAAATTCATCACCATCAGTGTAGGCATGGATCTGCAGTCTGTCATCCCAAATTTCTTCAATATCTCCACTATGTATTTTCCTTGACTCAAGAAATTCTCATCAGTCCTTTGCCACACTTCTAGTCCCAAGAAGTAGTGAATCATACCAAGGTCCTTCATCTTGAATTTAGAAGCCAATGCATGCTTTCATTCAACAATAAGGCTTTTTGAACTTGTGAGGAATAAGTCATCAACATATAGAACCAAAATCAGGCACTCGTCACCAATAATGTTGTAGTATAGGTTTGGATCAACAACACTCTCACTGAAGCCAAACCTCATAAAGTATCCATCAATATTCTCATAACATGCTCAAGGTGCATGTTTTATTCCATACAAGGCTTTCTTCAAACTACACACATGAGAATCCTTCTCATGTATCATGAATCCATCTAGCTGCTTGATGTAAAATTCTTCCTCAATATCAACATTGAGAAAGGTTGTATTCACATCCATCTAATGTATTCTCCAACCCATGGATGCTACAAGGGAAATAATCGTACAGATGGAAGTGTATCGAGCAATAGGAGAAAATGTCTCCTCATAATCTATTCCCTCTACCTGAGAGAATCCTCTAGCCAAAAATCTCGCTTTGTACTTATCGACACTTCCATCAACTGCATGTTTTATCTTATAGATCTTCTTGGAAGTCACTACAGACTTCCCTTCTAGCCTCAGAACAATATCCCACACGTCATTCTTCATGATGGACTGATACTCTTCGGTCATGGCATCATACGAAACCTGCAGACCTATTGCTTCTCCATGAAAAGAAGGCTCGGTATCAATGATGTGGCTCATGGTTGAAACATAGCTTGAAAATATATGTGGTATCTTTCTCTCTCAGAATGTACCACAAGGAGTTGCATGTATCTCTGCCTCTTGTAGAGTCTATCGAGCCCATGTAGGCCTCTTCTAGCCTATTGCAATGTCTCTGCTAACATCAATTGGAGCTACGGGATCAACTGGATCTGTAACTGTCACCCTCTGAACTTCTTTAGGGGGAGAAGGTACTGTCTCTTCCTTATTCTCACTGTCAATCTCAATCTAAGATTCTCTGGATATTCGAAAAGCTATCTCTTCCTTAAAAGTGACATGTCTGCTAACCTCGAGCTATCTATGACCAGGGATGTAGATCCAGTATGCCTTTGAAGATTCATTGTACCCCACGAATGTACCCTTTCTTCATGAAGGGTCTATCTTGGTCCTATTTTCCTTGAGTAGATAAAAGTATACTCAATACCCAAATATCCTAAAGTGTCCAACCTCAGGCTTCACTCTGGTGAAAGCTTCTTCAGGAGTTATGTTCTTCAAAATCTTATGAGGACTCATGTTCTGAACATACACAACTGTCATGGATGCCTCTGCCCACAGAATCATAGGTAGATTCTGATCATGTATCATTGATTTGGTTGCCTCAACAATTGATATGTTCTTCCTATATGAAACCCCATTTTATTGAGGTTTATATGGAACGATGTACTCCCTCTTGATCCCTTCCTCAATATAGAAATCACTAAAATCCATGGAGGTGTACTCTCCTCCATTATTTGATATCAACACCTTGATTCTCCTCCCGATCAGGTTCTCAACTTGAGCTTTAAACTCTTGAAATATTGCAAGGATTCCATCCTTGGTCTTCAAGAAGTAAATCCACGTCTTCCAAGAGTGATCATCGATGAAGAGCACATAGTAAAAATATTTGTTCAAGGAAGCAATAGTCATGGGTCCACAAACATTTGTATGTATCAAGTCCATGATCCCCTTGGATTGACTGTCATTGCTCAAAAAAGACCCCTTGACATTCTTTCCAAGAGAATAACCTCTACAAATGCCATCATGCTCGATATGTATCTCTGGAAAGCCTGTCACCATCTTCCCCATAGTGGGAAGGGATCTATAATGTAAATGAGAAAGTCTCCTATGCTATAGCTCGCTCAAGATGATGGTATAATGTAACAAGTCTTGGACTGGTCAGACAGTTAATCTGTACAAACAGTTTTCTCGAACACTAATCACCCGAGCATAATCCATGTGTGATTTCTTGTGCCATGCAAGAAATTTTACTTTAGAGAAGGTAACCTTGTAGCCTTTATCCTCTAAGGAAAAAATAGAGGCAAGGTTCCTTTTCATCCCAGGTACATATAGTACCTCACTTAATTGAAGAGGTATGTCAGAATCTAGTTGGAAATAAGAAGTTCCAACTCCCTTCACAGTATATCTAGCATTGTCACCAAGCACAAAATTCAGATGAGACTCTTTCTCTACAAGGTCTGTAAGATGTTATTTATATCCAATCATCTATCTGGAAGCACCACTGTCAATCAACCAAATATCACTATCAGTAGGAATGGTACCTGAGAGTGTTGAAAATTTGAAGAAGAATGCTTCATATTTTATGTCTACATCTTTCTAAGGTGGTTCTGAATCAACATTTGTAGTTGATTCATGTTGTCTTCCTTTCTTCCTCATAGGACAATTTCTTGCAATGTGTCCATACTTGTCACATCTAAAACATTGAATCCTTGAAATGTCTTTTCTATGTTCATGACCTGAAACTGTTGAAGTATTCTTGTCTTTGAATGATTTGCCAAAAATTCTTCTATTTCTTCTGCCTTTCTTTGTATGAGAAGCAAGGGATTGATTGTCATCATGATGGGAGTCTTGCACTCCTTTGGATACAAGTCTGGTTTCCTCCTGAGTGTAGTCTGTCCATAGATGATCAAATTCAGGTAAATATTCTCTTCCACTAATACTTTGAAGGAATGGTTCCCAATTTCTTGGAAGAGCATTGAGAGTAATCATGACAAGTTCTCTGTCTGTTATTGTTTCTCTAATGGCACCTAGCTGATCTCTGATCTCTAAAATCTTCATGAAGAAGGTAACAATGGTGTCATCTTTCGTCATCTTGATATTTTCAAGTTGGTGTTTCAATGTAAGAGCTTTGTTTGTGTTGTTTCTCTCAAACTTCTTCTTCAATGCATCATACATTTCATAAGTTGTCTTCAGGGTAGATATGCAAGGTAGTAGATGATCTCTTATTGAATACATGATTATATTCCTTTCTTTGACATCGTCCGCCTTCCATTAAGCCTTCTCTTCACTGGTAGTTGTTGCTAGTATATTATTTTCAATCAATCTCAATAGGTCATCCTCTTCCAGAGTGATGTGTAATCTTGACTGCCAAGAGATGAAGTTTTTTGTTCCATCAAGCCTATCTTCCACAAAAGTTTTGTTCCTCATGGTTTGCATATTTTTTCACAAACCCTAACGGCTAGGCTAGAAACCCTAATGTTTTTCAAGAGGAGGTTTTTGGGGGTTTATTGGACTTATGAATACCAACAAGAAAATCTAGAGAGTCAAATAATCCTCAACAAGATGCAAGAATGCTTCAACGTTCTTCAAAAACCCTAAAACCAAAATTCTGTAGAAACCCTAGAAACCCTAGGGCCGAAAATAAAAACTCCTTCAATTTTTGATCTGAGAGTTGCAGGAGGTGCGTTGCTCTAGGCGGTACCTCCCTGTGCAAAAATTAAGCCCAACATTCATGGGGAAAGTGCTAAAATTAGATTGACAAGGAAAATGGAAGGGGTCGTTTTTGCAGTTGCAGCAAGAAGGTGATGACTAGCTTGGAATAACTTGTGCAATGGCTCTTCAGGAACACTGCTCTGATACCGTGTTGAATTTTAATTCTTAGCTCAAGCACATGTAGTTTATTTTCAATTTAGCATGAACTTGAACCATAAACAATGCAACAATACAATGCACAATAGTTGGAGTAACCAAGATCACAAGAAGAATAACCATGCACAAGAACACAAGAAGTTATCTTGGGAAAACCCTTCTCAACCAAGTGGAAAAAACCCAACAATCCTTTGCTATAGAGTCAAGAGAAGATCCCCCACACACCACAAACCCTAGAGCACACAAGAGGGTTCTCTATGACCAATAAAACTTGCGCCTAAGAGAAGTGCGCACTTCATCCCTACAAGTAGGCATTGAGTTTATGATACAATGAAGAGTGAGTGATCCAAAATGGGGATCAACTCTTATTTATACATGACCTAGCACATCAAATGGATGTGTCTATTGGAACAATAGGGCCAACTTGTACAACTGAATGATATAATTAATATTTACACAATATTAATTATCTTTACATTGTGGGGCCGACTGATACCCTTTAAAATACAAATTAGGGTTACACAATAATCTTACTCTTAGACAATATAGCAATGGATCCACACATCCTCTAGTGCTCAACCACTAGGGACACATCCACCTGTTCTCAGCCATAGGGACATCACTCTCAACAGATCAACTCAACTAAGTCCATACGAGTACCATCTGGAGAGCCATATCAAGTCGACTTAACTAAGTCCATAGGAGTCCGATAGGAGACCATCTCAAGTCATCTCAACTCAATCCAGAGGAGCGCAACAAGAGACCACACACGTCATCTCAACTCAGTGTAGAGGATTATGAAAAACCCATCACATGGGATTTCTCATAGATTGTCTCAACTCAGTCCAGAGGAGAATGACCTGGAGAATGTCTCATGAAGCTCCAATCATCAACAAGATGTGTGAAAAGTTGTCCATCATTTTTCTCCTTTGTCATGAAAGGGCTTCCTCGAGAAACATTTTAAAAGGATATCCTGCTCCATCATCTTTATTCTTTCTCCCCATGGTTTTTTGTTAGCTTCAGCATGACCGATCTTGCAAAGGCTTGACTGGTTTGAGTCCCAACTTCTTGTACCCAGATCTTGTCAGGGACATGCAGAAAGAAAAATAAATGAAGAGCAAACCACTCTGATACCACTAATCCAAACTTATGAGCGGAACGAAAAGAATAACAAACTGAATACAATAGCACAAAGATACTGAGAACTACAACAGATATCCAGTGAACAATAAATTCTATTGAATAAATAAAATAGGTTGAAACTGTAAATTTGCAGAACTGAAAACAACTTGCTCGAATGGTGGTAGCTATCTCTGAGAAGAGATGTGTCTGCTATGCACATCCCTTTGGGAAGAATGATTACAATGAGGCTCCATAGGCCTTTTTAATATTACTCATTAATTCCAAAACCCTAGACATCCAAAAACCTAACCCTAGAAGTTGAAATGCCAAAAGTTATGTGGGTCTCGATGGGTAAGTTGGTACCTCAACTTCCCGGGGTCGTAACTTTTGCATACGACCTCCGTTTTAGGTGCATGATAGCCCGTTGGAAAGGTCTTTTCGAGAAATACACATTATTACATCAAACTCTGACTTCGTCTATAGTTTGACTATGGCAAGCCAAAAAAAACTGTTTAGGACCCCAAAATGGCCCTGGAAGTACAAAAATATGTAATGACATAAAAAAATCCAAAATAAGCCACTGGGATTAGATGGGAGGAAACCAATATCCACTTGGAAGTTGTGTAGGGCTTCAAACATTCTCGGAAGTGTAGAGACACGCATGTCATCTCAACTCAACTCAGTCTAGAGGATTATGACACACCCATCACATGGGATTTCTCATAGATCATCTCAACTCGGTCCAGAGGAGAACGACCTGGAGAATGTCTCATAAAGCTCCAATCATCAACAAGATGTGTGCAAAGTTGTCCATCATTTCGTTCCTTTGTCATGTAAGGGCTTCCCCGAGAAACATTTTAAAAGGATATCCTGCTCCATCATCTTTATTCTTGTCCCCCATGGTTTTTTGTTAGCTTCAACATGACGGATCTTGCAAAGGCTTGACTGGTTCGTGTCCCAACTTCTTGTACCCAGATCTTGTCGGGGACATGCAGAAATAAAAATAAATGAAGAGCAAACCGCTCTGATACCACTGATTCAGATTTATGAGCAGAAAAAAAAGAATAACAAACTGAATACAATAGCACATAGATAATGAGAAAAACAACAGATATCCAGTGAACAATAAATTCTATTGAATAAATAAAATAGGCTGAAACTGTAAATCTGCAGAACTGAAAACAACTTGCTCGAATGGTGGTAGCTATCTTTGAGAAGAGATGTGTCTGCTATGCGCATCCCTTTGGGAAGAATGATTACAATGAGGCTCCATAGGCCTTTTTAACATTACTCATTAATTCCAAAACCCTAGACATCCAAAAACCTAACCCTAGAAGTTGAAATGCCAAAAGTTATGTGGGTCCCGATGGGTAAGTTGGTACCTCAACTTCCCGGGGTCGTAACTTTTGCATACGACCTCCGTTTTAGGTGCATGATAGCCCGTTGGAAAGGTCTTTTCGAGAAATACACATTATTACATCAAAATCTGACTTCGTCTATAGTTTGACTGTGGAAAGCCAAAAAAAAACCATTTAGGGCCCCAAAATGGCCCTGGAAGTACAAAAATATGTAATGACATGAAAAAATCCAAAATAAGCCACTGGGATTAGATGGGAGGCAACCAATATCCACTTGGAAGTTGTGTAGGGCTTCAAACATTCTCGGAAGTGTAGAACCCACAATTAAAAATAATTACAGAAGAACGTGTTGAACAAAAGACTGTCAAGAGTAGCTAGTTGGAATAGGTGGGTTGCCACCAATATCCACCTGGATCAAACTATGTATTTGCAATCGAAAACTTCGAGAACACATCCATCTAGAGAAATACTTGATGTCCGAGTCTTATTTTAATTTCTTCTAGTAGAGGTAATGTTGTGAAATACCAGTAAGACCTTGACCAGTGAAAATTGTAATCTTCTAGTGCGAAAAAGGTTCAATGTGTCTCCATAA
The DNA here is from genome assembly GCA_032191745.1 of Picea mariana. Classification (NCBI taxonomy): domain Eukaryota; kingdom Viridiplantae; phylum Streptophyta; class Pinopsida; order Pinales; family Pinaceae; genus Picea; species Picea mariana. Next base: position 27,542 of record JASDQU010688310.1, read on the forward strand.
AATTGTTTCTTTCTTATGGCCATTCTAGTGTAGCTAGCGAACTCTGCATATAATTTCTTAGAGTATTGGAATATAATCTTCTTTAGTAATATGACTTAAGTCCTTTTCGATGGAGAAGTCAATACAATTAAATGATATTACTTCAAGAAGTATGCAATCAATTACGACCTTTTCAGAATTCAATTAGCAGTTACTTTCCACAGGAATAACATTAAATAGATCTACAGAAATGTGACAAAGGTAATGGATATAGAATAGTGGGTTGGCAGGGCAACATGCATGGAATAAATGTGAGGATGAGTTTGCGAGTCCACAAACCCGTGGTGTAATGGATACAAAGAATATTATATTTAAAGGCCGTTATGAGGGTCATGGAAGTTTTGGTGTATTTTGTTGGTAGTGGACTTAAAAAGAAGAGCAAGTGAACCCGTGAATCTTCCATAAAGGATATGAAGAAAATGGTTAAGTCTTGGTGCAATTTGTATGCAGTGAAGAAGAGAGGTGTGTTTTTTAAAACACGAAGTTCTTTTTGAAAGAAAATACACCCGTTGTGAATTTTCTAAGTAAAAAGAAATAAGAAGAGAAAAAGTATTAAGCTACGTATAGATCAACAGGGTGCAATCCATGATTTGATGCCTCTGTATTGAAGATTTGGAATACAACTTCTCTTTTAATGATGAAGTCAATATTTGAAGGAGCCATGGATGATATCATTGTGTTGGGTGGATATCAATCACTATTATCAAAACCCTAGCTATGAACGATAAAGAAACTTCCATTCATCCATAGTATTACATAGATAGGAATCCCCTCAAGAATCCCCTCAATTAGAAAGTGCTAAATTAAGCAAGATTTTAATGAAAAAATTTGATCATGTAGATAGGATGAAAAAAATAGGAATATTCTCGCCATGTCCATTAAATGAAGGGGCAAGTTTAATACCTTAACATGCTAGCAAATTATAAAGTTGGTGTTAGTCATTCGTGAGTGGGATTAGGATTAATTAATTGTTTCCATATCCATATGTAGCCTCCTAATTAGAATGTTATGCCACATTTCCATTCTCAAGTACGTGGTCGTTTCCAATCTTGAATAATTAGCTATTTCCATTGTCTAGTAGTTGGTTATTTCCATTCTATAATACGTCCCATGGCATTTCCCTATTTCTCCCCTCTCTAGACATTTTGGTTTTCAACCATGAATATGTAATTTCATCATAAAGAAATCATAATAGAGTGCAATTGATTCCTTGACCTATGGCAACCCAGTAATTTCTCTTCTGAATAAGAGTATATGATGTGCATTGAGGCGTGTACGAAGCTCTTCCTGCACTATTGGTTTAGTGACTGCACTTTGGTATATTGAGTGGCATTCTAAGACCTCACTGTGTTTGTGCTCTCTAAATATTCAGAAAATGATATCTGTACTTACAGTCATCTGTTTTTCTAGGTTGAAAAAATACAGG
>JASDQU010688310.1:39196-54327 GCA_032191745.1 Picea mariana
CACTTAAATGTTCAAGTACAAGATGATTCAAAATGAAAATGTCTCCTTGGTATATATAGGAGACTAGGAGGTATAATTACAACTAATGGCCTAAAGCCAACATAAATAAAATAACATTACTAATACAATATGCCCCAATTAAGGGGTAATGAGCCAATATTAGGGCTTAACATGCAAAATTGGAGTTATGTCAATAGATACTTGGCACTAGTCAAGAAAAACAAAAACAATTTTGGTGGAGATCTTTCCACAAACATATGGCAGCAAAAAAACCAAAATCAAAGGAGAGTGCATCCAATTTCCCTTAATATGGTTCCCAACAACAAAATAATTCATATAGGGATATTTTAGTTGGGATATTCTTGCAAACACTTGGCATCCTTAAGAAATAATGGAAAACTTGTTTCACCAACATTCCAAAGCATTATTACTTACCCAAATTGCAAATCAACTTGCAGTGAGGTCGTTGGTGTTTTTTGGGCAATTTTTAATCATGCCAATAGTATAGTTTAAGTGTGTGCCTCGTAGCTAGAAACCCCACGTATTAAAAAGAATAGTTCATGGGCATGAAAACCCCCAATTTGCACTTCTAATGTGTTTTATATAGCTAGAAATGTGACCTTTATCCAACACACTGAAGCAAATTTGCATTGCTTCTAAGATCAATTTTCCAACTGTCAAATACATAGATAATAAAGAAAGAGGATGTGACTAGCCTTTGGTAGCATTTTCCATATTCAAAAATAAAATAAACACTTCACTAGATTTTGTTTTACTCGTTCTCATAGCTAGATTAATCAGAAAGGCACCAAGAAATTCACACCCAACAGAGAAGCGACTTATAAACAATAAATCGATAATTCATTTATCTAATTTGAACTCAAAATAATGCCCATTTGGCAGCAATATGGCAATGGTATATCCATACTCTATGCACAATTTTTTTTCACTTCAAAAGCAATCCTATACATTCTATGATTTTACCTTCGAAAATTGATTTCGAAGGTATAAAATATAACACAAAGTTGAACCCAAATCCAAGTTGAGTTAGATGTTGGTGAATCATTCCTCCATAATCCATATTCATCTCAAGAATATACTCAATAAGATAAATGAATTGCATTAACAAATAGTGTTGCAATTAGCAACCACAGGCACACTGCCAATGCCCATAAGCATTATGTTTTTCCTGATGAATTAGTGTTCTCGTTAGAATATGCACATAAATATATAGAATAATCACAATGCTTGAAAGTTAGTATTGTGCCAAAAATAAGAAACAAAATTTAAACTTGTCATAAATGGTAAGTGCACCTACATGCATCATCCATTAATTTAATAGTAGTAAACTCACCAGATATACCATTCCATTGTTTTAGACATTCAAATAAGATATGCATGCCAAGGTTTTTAGCTATTGATCCAATCATACTACCAATGCCAAATCAATTTGTATGAGAGATATTACACCAAGATCCTAAAATCATTAATACAAACATTTTGCAAACAAAAGTCAAGAATTTATACCTGGATTCAAAAACCCTCTTCTAGGTGGAAAATTAAACCGATGTTCTAACGGGTAGGTAGTATCCTAAATTATAGCAATGCTCCATCCATCAACTCCAAATTTTCCTTCTATTTCCAACTCTCATGGTGTCAATCAGTTTCCTCCCAACCATACTCAGGGGAAAAAAAATTCCCTGAGATCCTCAAGCTATTTGGTCTCATAACCAATATTGAGTGCATAATAGCATGGATTTTTTCCATCCACTGGCAACATCCAAATTAGTGATACTAGATTCCTTCTAGATCTCATTTAACATTACAGTTAAAGTATTCCTGCTGGTAAAATTTCTGCAACATTTATGTACTCTCCATGTTTCCCCCTAAACCATGTATTTCTCCATCTATTTATAGACCTAATGAGGCTATCCACCTCACCCCCTTCATGAAAAAATAATATTTTTTCACTTTTTTATTTCCTATTATTCATCACCCTTCCCCCATGTGTCATTCCCCCATTTTTTTAATTATTCAATTTTTTTATTAAATAGTAATTCTCTTTTTAGATAAACTAATAATACTTTTAGGAGCCCCCTAAAAGTGGGTAATTACTTTATGTATTAATTTAACCATGAAGTCTTTTAATTTTACCTCAACTTAACTTGAGATTTCGAAGAGTTAGCTACTAGGGAGTAAGGTCATCCCACCTTACTGCATGCCCGCCAATCATAATAAACCATATATTTTGCAAATAGAAACTACATGCCTTTATTGAGACTCCATGCCTTAGTTGAGACTCCATGTCTCCATTAAATATTCATTGGTTATGGCCCACACCCATCTGTTGGCAAGTTGGAAAGGCTTTTCCCTATATCTTGTACATGCAATAATCACACACATATTATGTAGATTGATATCATGTAAGCATCATAATAATTGATTTCTTAATATTACCAATTACCCTCCATGAATATTCACTATTTGAGTCCCACCTTGGAGTACTTCCAAACATCCATATCCACATGTGTCCTCCTTAGGAGTCAAATGTACTACAACACTTAGATTAATGAAATCATGTCAGAAATATAAGAAACATAATACTAATGAAATCCAAATTGGTTTCATTAATCTTTCTCAGTGTTTAATTTGGCGTCCATATCCTTCCTCTTCCTTCAATTAACTCTACCCAGAAGTCATGTAGTTCTTGTCCATCTGGCACAAATCACACCTGATCATAGTGTAAGTATTCATTTCATGATCCATGCATATATCTATCATAATGTACATACTAATCAACTCAACAATTAATAATATCCATTATTAGCATGTCAATCAAGTACATTCCTCATGTCACATATATAGGGAATAGCTAGAAGCATGGTCATTAATTCTTTAGTCAAGCCTTAGTATAACCTCTTGATCCTTCTCAAAACAGACTTAGGAAAGGAGGGAATTACATACTTCCCCCCTTGGAACAAAACATGGCCTCAAGTTTTTTTATGTTACCTAAGACTCGTATTTGGTCTCAAGTATAACTATGCATTGATCAATTCATATGATTGTTGTAAGAAAACATTGTGAAAATATAGATTTTAGGAGATAGATTTGATGCACTTTCCCTACATGCATATGCAAGTAGATTAAAAAAAAACATACACACAAACTGATAAGAAATAGAACATGATATAGGACACAAAAACTTGGCAAAAAAGGCCTCAAGCCATCTCACATGGTATCCATTCCAATGATACAAATATATAATACATGAATGAAACCACCTCAATTGCTCTCAAATCAACACCTTATTGGGAGATACGGTAGGAGGAGGCAAAGTAGGATCTAGAGACACACTTAGGATAAAAATTGTATCCCATAATGTGAATTATACAAAGGTGTTGTACTAGGACTTCATGATTTTATAGGAGTCACGGGCTAACACAAACATACAACAATGCATTTACAAGCCAATTCCATCCTTTTCCATTTTCGTAGACAACTCGACTCGTTACTCCTCTATGACCCCAAAATCGATGTCCATAATGCAACCCAAATCTTTGTTGGTTCTACTTATGATGAGATACTCATTAAATTAAATGCATTAATTAAATTTCAAGTCAACATGCTTGGACTATTTCAAGCCCTTAGCTCCAAGTACTCACTCCTCGTAGATGAACCCCAATCACAAACAACATTGACATGGTTATCAATAAAATTTCACCATGCCCAGGGATGGGGTGATATCTGGCCCATAGTGCGCATGGCACTCCACCCGGACATGAATGCACCTACCCCCTGGACACTTGATCCCCGCACCAGTGGTGTAGGTGGAAGTTTTTGGCAAATGGGATATCAAATTGGACGAGGTGCCACATCCCTCACACAAGCTCAAACTAGGAAACTATTGCAGGGTGACACAATGGAGGTTAGCATACGTGAATTATGGTACTGGGATTTTAATGGCCATTTAACTACCATGACGCAGGTAGGGAACATATTCTCAAGGGTGTATTGCGTTGGGATACTGCACCTATCTACCTTGTCTTTCTACCCAGTGCCACATCAATGGCGAAGGAAGCTATGGGTTGGGATTCTTCTTACTAGGGCATCCATCATCTCCGTGATAAACATGTTGAGGCATCAAGGATGTCTAAAGTGTGGGCAAGGCATGCACATTCCAGATGGTCGGCATGTTTCATAGGTATTCGGCATTGAAAGCTCAAGAACTCATGGGAAGCGTCTCAGGTCTCCCCTAGTTCATCAGGAAAACATGAAGCAATAGGATAACGGACACACTTCGTCTATTTAGGGGTGCAGAATTGAGTGGTTCGATAGGCACGGGAACCCTCTAGGCTACGCCTTGAATTCTTTTCTAGGATGGAATTTCTCTGAGAGCCCACCTCCAGGTGCTTTGCATAGCCCCTCTAGTCGAAGCCAGGATGTTCAATCTTTCGATCACCTTAAAACAAATTCAATGAAAGTAGCCTCCACGGAAAATTCGAATGCAACCAAGGAAGCAGACTCTGAGCTCATTTTCGTGGCCCTCCCCACGCTCCAATAACTGATTTTTGAGTTGCACAGCGATATAAATGATGTCAATTTTCGCCTTGAACTTTTGGACCAGAACATGGCCATGGAAAAGGATATAAATAACACTCGGGATGCCCAGTCTTCTCATGCGACAACTGGAACGACGGTACCCTGCCTCCCACCTTCGGTTCAAGACTAATGCTACACATGAGGGACGTTAAGTTCATCATTTTTGTCACTAGTTTTCTTTGTCTATTTTGGGTCCTTTTAGTTATTTTGTATATGGATTTAGAAAACAGTCTCTATGTTATAAAATCCCCTAGGCTATGTACAAATTTTGATGTATTAAGCAATCTAGTTTTGAAAACTCAACTAGAGTAAAGTTGGTTTCCAGACATGGCGACTCTAGCTCCAGCAAACAATTGTCATTTTGCAATCGTTTTTCCATGATGGGAACTTTATAGAAATCTTAGTTACAAAAAAAAATTCACCATGCATCCCACACCATAAGAAACACCCCATAGCATAGTGTAAACACTTTTAGAGCAACTGAAAAGCTAATAGTCATGCATATGATTTTTTAATTCTTATTATGTTGAATGGTTAATAAGAAGGAATCTTGGCCAAAATAATCACAAGGCATATTCTTGGTTTTAAATTGAATTATGATATAATTGTTATCTGGACATTTTGACTCACTTACTGGGCTAAAGATCATCTACACATAGGAAAATTGACTAGGGACAACTTTGCTCACAAACTGTCCAATGTTGTTGTCAATACTTTGGAGGGTTGAACCATCCCAAAATATTAGCATGAAGTGCTAGAGGTGGACCCACACTAGGACTAGCTTATGGATTTCTTCCTCAAGATTGAAGTCATGTATCCAATGATTCAGATAAAGTCCTTGAGGTCCAAGAAAGTAAGGCCTACTTTGGAAAATCAAATATTTTTCCTCCTTCAACTAGAATATGAAAGTGATGTAGCCCCTTCGATAGAGTAATATGTCTAATGGCCATTTCATCATTGAGAAGCATATTATTTTGGCCATAGCTTTAAGACTCAATGACTTGACCATCGCCTCATAAATTTCTTGATTAGAACCTTTTCAACATAGAGAATGACCTTACTTCCAGAGACTGAGTAGTGAAATTTGTTTCTTGTATTTTTGACAGATTATAAATGAAGCGTGAATTATTGGCTTGGGGTGTAATCTATGATTTGATGCCTCTGCATTGAATATTTGGAATACAAATTATCTTTTAATAACTAAGTCAATATTTGAAGGAGCCATGGATGATATCATTGTGTAGTATACCTAGGGAAGCAATATGGGGGTACCTAAGGAGGTACATAATGGGAATAATAATAGATATGTTGTTATTGTTATGTATAGAGACCATTTCTAGTAAATAAGGCCCATAGTGTGAACACAATAAATGTAAGAGGACTTACTAAAAGGTTCCACCTACTAGAATGTTCCCTCTCTATAATGTTTGTAGGAGATAGATAACACTATATAAAGTACTGTTAATAATGTAATGAGCATAGTGAAGATTATTGTGAATGTATCAAGCATTGCTTGAGGAGTGTTATCCTTCCATAAGAACTAATATATGGTGTTACCCTTCCTCAAGGGTTTTCTCTACAAATCTTGTGTTCATTCTTTTATGTGAATTATTTGAGTTATTTATGAAGTTAAAGGTTTTCTTTATATAAGGAACATAACAAGTGGTATCAAAGCTCTTTCTTCAGCCAAAGAAAGGAAGATTGTTTTTCTCTTTGCATATTTTTTCAAGGGGAAAAAGAGAGCGACACACTTCAGATTAAATTCTAGAACTTTTTTAGTAGACTTTGCAGAAACCAATTGAATATTTGAGTTCCTTTTGAAAAAATATCCAATTTCAAAAAAATAATCGTCCAAAATGGAGTTTGGGAAGTGAAGTTATTGACATTTTAAAATCAGCAAGTTTTCAAGGTTTTTCAGGAGACTACCGCGCGATTTGCAAATCATATATGTTTGCTAGAGTGCTCAGATTTCATTGAAACTATTAGAATATTAATATATGTGAATAAACATACAACAATATTAAACAGAAAAACCGTACTAGACTATCCCCGTATCCATATAACAATAGCATTTAAGCATAATAAGAAAGAGACAAGAGAAAAGAGTACACCAAATATATGTGGTAAAACCCCATTGTTGGGAAACATCCACAGGGAGGTATTGTCTTCTTTATTCTTCAAAAATATCCAATCTTACACTTGAGAGCACCTCCACAAATTCTTTACCCTTTACAAAGATAATAATTTTTCAACATGTATCTCATGGGTCTCTCTTACCTTTATTATATACCAAGAGATATGGATAAATTACATTCCAATAATAAATGTGGGATAAATATAAATCCACCTCTCTATATAATAAATTATAACAATAGTGTTTTACTCCATGATGAATGTGGGATAACTCTTTTACATAAGATTACAACTTCTTCCAACGTAACACTAGACATTAATACCTTCCAAAGTAACACATTCCAACACTCCTCCTTAATGATGACTAGGGAGAAGGAACACTTATGGAGGAACATGGAATTAAAATACCTTCCAACATTCCTTGCAAGAATAAGAAGACAATACCTTCTAGAGTAACAAGTTCCAACACTCTCCCTTAATGAAGACTAGGGAAAAGGAACACTTATGGAGGAAGATGGTATTACATCAACACTCCCCCTTGATGACAACTTCTCGCATTCCCAACAACTTTTGAAGTAGCACAAACTTCGCCTTTGTCATGAATTCGGTGAAGATATCTATTGTTTGTTGCTCTGTGGGACAATCCTCCAAACAAATAACATAATTTGCATCAATATCTTGAATGTAGTGAGTATCAAGATCAATGTGTTTGGTTTTGGAGTGATACATTGGATTATATGCAAGTTGAATTGCACTTTAATTGTCACATTTTAACATTGTAGTTGATTTCTAAACTAGTCCAAGCTCGGTAAGAACATATTGTAACCAAACTGCTTATTTAGTTGCTTCCTTAGCTACCCTATACTATGCTTCACAAGAACAAAGAGAAAGAGTTTACAACTTCTTACTAGACCATGAAATCGGACCTGAACCAAGATGAAATATGTACCCTGCAGTAGATCATTTATCTGAATTGTCACCTGCCCAATCAGAATCTATATAACCAAGAAGAGAAATTGTATCCATGTTTGAATAGAAAACACCATAATTCACTGTCCCCTGTAAATATCTGAGAATTCTCTTTGTTTCATTCCAATGACTTTCATGAGGCTTGTGCATAAACCTCAAGACCATACTAATGGAAAAAGAGAGAGATCAAGCCTATTGTGTGTCAAATATATCAAACTACCCATAAGCTGACAATAAAGAGTAGCATCAACAAGAGGAGTAGTACAATCAACAGTTAATTTTACAATGGAATGAAATGGCATTGGTGAAGGCTTACAATCACTCATATGGAAAAAAGCAAGTAAATATGTCGCATACTTAGGTTGCGAAAGAAATATACCATCGGACATATTGCAAATATGAACACCCGTAAAATAGTGCAAGATTCCTAAATCTTTCATTTCAAATTGATTCTTAAGTTTATTCTTCAAGTCTTGTATAAATGCAAGCTAGTTGCCAGTAATGATAATATCATCCACATATAATACAACAATGAGGACTTCATCACCAAATTTCTTTACATACATATTCAGATCAGATATGCATCATTTGAAACCATTCTTCAAGAAATAAGTATCAATTTTCTCATACCAAGCTCTAGGGGCCTGCTTAAGACCATATCAAGACTTGTTTGATTTGCATACCAAACTTGAAGTTTCAGAAGTGATAAAAATAGTGGGTTGTTTCATATAAATGTCTTCACAAAGTTCACCATTCAAAAACACACACTTGACATCCATTTGGTGTAGTTCCCATTGATAATATGCAACAAGAGAAAGAATAGTTCATATAGTGTTCATTTTAGCAACTGGAGAAAAAGTTTCATTATAACAATACCTTCTTGTTGAGAAAAATCTTTTTCTACTGATCGGGATTTATGTTTTACAATTTTTCCTTATGTAGTAAAATTTGTCTTATATATCCATTTACAACCAACTAATATCTATCTAGGAGGAAGGGGAACAAGAGTCCAAGTCTTGTTCTTCATTAATGAGCCATACTCTACAGTCATTGATTTTTCCCATTCAAGTTTGTCCTTAGCTTGAGCATATGTGGAAGTATCATCTGTAGCCAAAAATTTAGTCATAAGACTAAAGTAAAATCTAGTTCAATGAGTATAAGAATGAATACCATTCTTAGAACCTGTGGATTCAAGAGTTTCACATGCCTAAACAGGAAGAGAGGTAGTGGAAAGAACCACTCTATGATCTTTGAAACATTCAAGAGGATCACTTGAAGAGGTAGGTGAACTAGGATCATGATGAGGCATAGAGCTAGAAGAAGGGGTAACTGATATGGGAGTAATAGGAGATGAAGGAAAATTCAAGGTAGCATGGACTTCAGGAGACTTAATGGAAGGAGAGACTTCATTAAATTGAACATTGCTTTGAATGATAACACCTTGGATATATGGATCAAATAACTTGTAAGCTTTAGAATCCTCACTATAACCAATGAAAATACATTTGTGAGACTTGAGATCTAACTTTTTTATGTTTTTCATCAAGAATATGGGCCCAACATTCATTGCCAAATATCTTAAAGTTACTTATATTAGGTTTTCTTCCATTCCATTTTTTTGCGGGAGTAACCTGCAAAATTTTCTTAGTAGGAAATTGATTTAAAGTATAGTTATCACAACAAATGGCTTCAGCCCAAAACCTTCTATGTAATCCTTTAGAATAAAGCATACATCTATCCATTTTAACCAAAGTTCTATTTTTCCTTTCAGCTACCCCATTTTGTTGAGGTGTATAAGGAACAATCTTTTGATGTTGAATACTATGCTTAGATAAATATGTAGGAAATTCATTTTTAGTGAATTCCCCCCCATTATTATTTCTCAATGTCTTAATGTTTTTACCAGATTCATTTTCAACCATGGATTTAAATTCTTGAAATTCACCAAAGGTTTCACTTTTATGTACAAAAACTAAACCCAGTATTTTTTACTATAATCATCAGTAAAAGTAAGAAAATAGGCATGATGAGACAAAGGAGTTTCAAGAGGACCACATATATCACTATGAATTAATTGCAATTGTTCTTTAGCATGCCAAGCTTGACCTTTCTTAAACATTTCCATGTGATGTTTACCAAGAACACAACCTTCACAAACACCTTTAGTGGAAGAAATTGAAGGTAATCCAAGTACCATTTTATATAACATTTGCATTTTACCATAATTCAAGTGATCTGGCCTTTCATGCCATAATCTACTTTATTCATCAGCATAAGTAACTTCAGAATAAAACGGTTTCTTTTTAGTTGAATGAAAACCAATAAATTTATATAAACCATAATCATGATCAACGGGACTGGAAGAAACTACTTTGAAGTTTTGTTTGATATATTTAATAACATATTTATCTGTCCATGCTTCAAACTTATAACATTTTTTACGAGCACAATAAATATAAAGTAAATTGATGGGCATGTCATGAACATCAAAAACATCTTCCAATGTACCATTAGGAATTTTAACATTACCAGAACCCACTACTGAAATTTGCTCACCATCACCAATAGAAACATTTTGTGATGTGTGCTTGTGAGTGTCATAAGACGAAAATAATGAAGCAATATCATACATATGGTTAGAAGCACTAGAATCCATAATCCATTCCATATAAGAAGAAGATTTACCTAGTTGAACAGAATATCCACAAAGAGAAACATGTTGTTCAATGAAGGATTTCTTCTTGGCTTTAGCAAGTTCACATCTCCATTTAAAGCAAGTCTTTTCAGGGTAGTTGGTTTTTCCAAAATACTTTCAAGGAAAAAACACTTTATTTTTACTAGCATCATCACAAGCATCATTAGAAGAGTGTTGGGTAGAACCCTTAGTATGTGATTTAGGATTTTTATTAAAAACTTTATTGTGATTCTTTCTATTATGTGCCATTAGAGATTTATTAGAAGTTAAGTGACTTGAAGTAATCAACCTCTCTTGCTCATTAATCAAACCTTTACAAAAATCCTCAAAGATAGGTGTCATAAATCCTTTAGACGTTTCAATTGCAATATGCCTAGTTTGGATGAACATATCAAAAGAAGAAGGTGATTTTTCTTCTATAAGAATTACTAGGGTTGTATCAGTTTTCTTGTAATATTTTCCAAAATTATTTAATTTCATTATGGTTTTTAGTTTAGTAAGAAATGATTATGTCCTTTCAAAATCTTTAGGATCTAGAACTCATGGATTTTCTTTTCAAGGTAGTAAGCAGATACAACATCAAATTTAACAAATAAAGAAGCCAAAGTTTCCCATACCTCAACCAAACTATCTTCATCCTCAATATATACCTAAATACTATCTAAAACCATTTGACCAATGAGTCTTCTTGCTTGATCACATCATTCTTCCCATATAACCAAGTCTTTAGCATCGATAGGTTTCTTATTAACTAACTGCCCTAGATTCTTACTCCTAGGAATATCAATCATCTTTCTCTTCCATGGAAGATAGTTAGGACCCACTAACTTGAAAACAAAAGCTACTTTTGAATACATTATTATGAATAAACTAAGAAACTAAACCCTAATGCAAACAAAGACAAGAAGCTTATGACTAGAAGAAAAGATGAATAAACCAAAATTTTGTCTTACCTATGAGGAACTTGGAAGTAAATTACCTTATATCTGAGCAAAGAGATAGGAATTGGTTGCCAAATACCCTAGCTTCTAAGGAAATCTGTTGTTATTGAAGAAAAGATGTTTGTATGTTGCAAAACGCAGTCGTACGAATCACTGGAAGAAAAAATGATCATACGGTTTCCAAACAGAGAAACCAATATCCTCAAGGAGTAATTCAACCTATGAAAACAGTAAATCAACCTTTGAAGTAGCTAATCGACCCCTCCAATAAAAAACTCAACCTACAAAAATGCTAAAAAAAAAGTAGTCGTACATTGAATTTGGAGAAAAAAGCATTCATACGGTCCGTACAAGTAGCAGGGAGGATGGAGAGTGTCACGGTTGGATAGATAGTGAAAAATAAAAAACAAGGGGAAAAAAAGTCACCCAAAAATGGCCTCCCAGATCAAAAGTTATCAGCGTCGGAAAAAATGGCTAGATTCGGAAAAAAACACTAGGCCTGGTAAAAAAAATAGGTTTGGTAAAAACTTAAAAATGCCCCAAAAAATTTAGGATAAAAAAAAACTAAATGCCCTAGGTTAGGCTTAGGAAAATTAATCCAAATCTGGGAAAACGGAAGCCAAATTTAACGAAAAAAAAATAGCCAATCTTAGTTGATTCCTTTGTACCAAATGTCACATCCCCATTGTGTGCTAGTCTAAATCTTGTAATTGTGCACCTCTTGAGGGCATGCGACATCACGACGTTTCTCACTTGGATGCTTGGAAACACCAAGGATACTTCATCCGGACTATGCCTCTTCACCTAGAGCATACTTATGCTCTGTTCTAGGCTACGAGTGATTCACACTCCTACTCTAGTGCAACTCTCTTATATACTTAGAAAAAATTTTAACAATCTTAACACTTATTCATTTAATCATACATCCATAAAACAAAGAGAACACTTGCAAAACAAACAAGATAAACACAAATATAGTGCAGTGGACACAAAATGTGCCTAACACCCGACTAAGTCTTATTATTATGAAACAATTACAATATGAGAATTATCGTCTCAGTTTACAACTTGGACAAAGTCACACGACTCACCTCACATCACAAAGACACTCATACACATATTCGTCACACCAAGACTCGTCCGTCATAACAACTTTCACAACTCCTGTAGAGCACCCCAAATGTGTGTCCACCATAGACTCACCATCTCTTCTATGTCACAGTGCTTTGCACAGACCTGTTGTTATGTCTTATAGCATGCCTCCCTCAGACCTATGACAAGACTTCCCCAAAATCAACCCAAAGAGGTCACCCAAACTCTATCCAAAGAATCACCTCAAGGTAGCACAAGTCCTCGCTTGTGGAGTGACTTGGCTCCTTAAGGGATCTCTCCCCTCTTCATCCAATTATTCCTCGGAATCACAGAGCTAATATTTCTCTCCCCATTGTGCAAATTTTACTTACTTGGTTGTGCACTCTTGTTCTCTTATATGGACTCCAAAGGTCACCATCATGAATTGTCATGTCCTTTGGATGTGTCATGCCCCTTCATGAACCATCACACCCAAATGAATTGTCGTGCCCCTTTGCAGACCCAGTGCACCCAAACAAACCTGTGTGCCCATCAATCCTCATGTCCCTTGGGACTAGCACGCCCTAATCTTGGTGAAATCCTCATGTTGGCATGTCCAAACCTCTTTGGTGCCCCCCAATCTCTCGATTTTATTCATCCCATGCTTTGCCTCATGCTTGGGCAATCCCCTTGGCATGTTCACATGCCTAAGGTGCCCATTTTCTTAACTAGTGCGACTCTTGGGTGTCATATCAACCCCAAGTTTTGTCTCCTTGAGGACTTGGGAGAAGGTGTCCACACCCTTCTAGCCTAAGACCTTACATCCTCCCTCACCTCAAGTCATTGTCGTCCCTGACAACATCCAAAAAATATGTGATATCTAAATCTCCACCCCAACTCGTGCCCCCATTGTAACTATGTCTGATGGAAACCACAAGTTGTGTGCCAATTGGAAACCCCAAATTCTACCAAGGTAGAAACCCCAAGTTTCCTTGTGAAGTGGAAACCCCAAGTTTCCAACTCACATTGAAACCTGTTCAACCATCCACACTACCCTTTCCCAAAGTTGTTTTGGATCAATCTATTTGCAACATTGGAAATACATCTATTCCTAAACTCTATATGCAATGTTCATGCTGCGATGATCACACTCTGTTATGTTGTTGCTTCCTCAACTATTGTTGCAACCTCAATCAAAACTTCAAAAATGTCTAAGTGTTGAACTCTTATGAACTTGTTATTGCATCCATACTTCAACCAACTCTACCATGTCTATATAAACTGATATCCCCCATGCCTTGGATTGATTGGGTAGATAGTCCAATTGCCATGCCCAACTCATGAGAATGCACTTCCTCATGCCCAAACTTAGTCTTTTCTGTCGCATCTTCGTCACTCCATAAAACTCCAAAGGATAAGGAAAGTATCCACCCTTTCCTCATTGTTTCCACACCCAATATTTGTCAAGGATATCCTCAAAAATGTCTAAGTGTTTCACTTCAAACCTATTGGCGCATCTATACTTCAAATTCCTTCCGCAATTCAATCCATCAATACAACAACCTCAAACCAAGGCAAGGCCACCCCTCACCTTGTTGCACTATGAATTCACTCCAAAAAAAAGTCATCCACAACAACTTGACTCCATAGTCCACCTCATGGCATAGTTATCCAATCTTCTACACATAGTTTGCATCGCATCCAAGTCTATGAAGAGTCAAGGGAAATCACCATGTGTCTACACATCCAACCTGTTATCGGACAAATTGTAGGTTGGGAAAATCTCGATCCAACCACCAAATGGAAACAACTTTGAGAACACCTACCCACTATCACCTTAGGTGGGTATTCTTGTCACTTTAGAGGTGAGAGAAACACCTCAAGGGGGGAATCTTGGTGACCCTGGGGGAAATGAGATGGAAGTGACGAGATGATGGAATTTCCTCTTAAAGGTCAATATAGAAGATGCAAAGAGGCTTCGGAAATATTCTAGGTGGTAGCCAATGGTTGCCAAGAGATAAGAACAACTACAAAGAATGTTATACATGCCCAAGACATAAGAACAAGCCAAGCATATATGTATAATGTTAGGTGGACAAGCAATTTAATATTGTTGTCCCTAATTGCAGCAGTAAACAACAATGTAAATCAGCAAAGAGATAAGTAATAAATTTGCTAAACAATTGCTAAAAGTCCAACAAATGATGCCAGAAATAAGTTAAATAAACACTAGTGACACTCAAGAATGAAAGCACGAGACTTAAGCAATGAAACAAGGTTGTAATAAAAAGTATTTGCAGATATATATTGATGCCTTATGGTTGTAAAAAAAGTTTTTACAACATCCAATCCAACCACCAAAACTCACAAAGAAACCACCCAAAAGTTACACTAGGCTAAGTAGATTAATGTGGCAAAATCTTAACAACTTTTGACGGTTGAAAAGCAAGTTATGAATAGAAACATGTTAGGGTTTATGTAGCCCTTGATCCGGATTTATGTAGGAACACAATGAAATATAGAAATACACATAAACACAGAGATGCAGCGGAAATAAGACTTCATTTCATTAATAACAAATGATTGGAATATGCTTACAGACAGAATGGAAATAAACTAGCTAGGGCGCTGGTAGCTTATCTCTGAGAAGAGATGTGGCCTCTACTCGCATCCATCAGAAGATGATTACAATGAGGCTCTGAAGGCCCTTTTACAATAAACGG
>JASDQU010688311.1:13234-33735 GCA_032191745.1 Picea mariana
GTTATGCCAAAGATGTTGAGGTTCTCATGCGCTCTTTTCACACCTATATTGCTAGGAGTGAGGTTGATTTTGTACAACCTTTTTTCACAATTGTTTTGTCAGGAGTGAGGTTTTAGTTTGAATGCCTCTTTTCACACCTGTGTTGACAGGAGTGAGTTCAATGGGAAGCTATGTCAGTATCCCAAATGCGGTCAAAAGATAGGCTAGTCGGAGCTAGCAACTAGTCCCCTTGGAAGACTAGGATCATTTTCTTCTTGGAGGATCTTGAACTATGGGATATATTTCAAGCTCCCGTGGTGATTCCTCCTACACCTGCTCCATCACCATTGTTGGATGCATATTTCAAGAAGAAAAACACCAAGGCGAAACACAATATTTGTGATACGGTGAGGGATCACATTATACCCCACTTGACTAGTAAAGACTGTGCATTTTAGATATGGGCATCCTTGTGCAAGATTTACTAGAGTCCCAACCAGAACCAGAAGATGGTTTTGCAGGACAAACTCAAAAGAATTCAGATGCTCAAGATTGAGTCGATCAATTTATACCTTGGTAGATTCACTCAGATCAGAGATGAGTTAGTAGCGGTCGGAGAGATTGTGGACCCGAACGTTATGGTGAGGACAACTGTAAACAAATTTTCCAAACCTTGGGGTTCATTTGTACTAGGCATTGTTGCTCGGGAAGTCATGCCTACTTGGGGGAGACTTTGAGATGATTTCATATAGGAGGAGTTGAGATGCAGCTTGAGGTCTTCATAACAGTAGCAAATATCCGAGGGTGATGAGGATCTTTCTCTTTGGACAAAGGGAAAGAAGAAGGTCAACAAGGGTGCACGACAGGGTCCCAAGAGGGGGGCCAAGCCACAGGGAGAGAGTGGCAGTGGATAGAAGAGAGATATGAGAAAAGTGAAGGGATTTTCTTATAAGAGGATGGGGCACTATGTAGGATAGTGTCCAAACAGGAAGAAGAAGCCAGGTGGCACAGCAGCTACAACGAATGAGGCAGAGTTTCAGTCACAATTTGAGAGGGAGTGTGCCTTCCTCATTTGTTGCACTTCAGTTGAGACAACACCTAGCATTTGGTACATAGACAATGGGACTTTGAGCCACATGACTGGTGTTAGAGAGAATTTTAATGGCCTTAGAGATACAGAGGTCAGGATGGAGATTAATCTTTGTGACGACATCATCATCAGAGTTGTTGAACGTGGCACAATTACTTTTTAGAGGGAGAGTATGTCATCTCTTTCGTTAAGGGTTGTTCTCTACGTTTGTGGGTTGAAGAAGGCTCTGATATCAGTTTCCACCCTCTGGGATAGGGGTCTTGAGATGTCCTTCAAAGTGAAAGAGGTCCTCATACACCTTAAGGGGTCCCATCTCACCTTAGGGCAGGTGATTAGAGAGAGGGATGGGAAACTATACATATTGTTTTTTCATCCCCTGCATGCTTTGGCAGCGAGAAGCGACAACAACAGTCAATTGTGTGAGTTGTGGCATCGGAGGATGGCACACCTTCATCATGGGGCTCTTAGAGGACTGAGAGAGGTTGTGATAGGAGTGCCACAGTTCAGTTCAGAGCATTAGGATGTGTGCAGAGGGTGTGCACTTAGTAATTTTTCCAAGGCTTCTTTTCCCATCAGTGACAACAAGTCAATTGAGGTATTGTATTTAGTACACACAAATGTGTGTGGGCCCATGTCTCGAGCATCCTTGAGTGGTTGTGAGTATTATCTCACATTCATAGATGACCACTCAAGGAAGACCTAGATCTATTTCCTGAAGGCCAAGAGTGAGGTCTTCAAGAGGTTCCAAGAGTTCAAAGCTCTTATGGAGAACCAAACAGGAAAGAGGATCAAGGTCTTCCGGTTAGACAATGGAGGGGAGAATTCCTCCAGGGAGTTTGTATGCTTTTGCCCTCATGCAGGGATTAGAATACAAATGATCGTACCTTACAATCCCCAACAAAACGAGGTTGTCGAGAGAAAGAACAGGGCAATTATAGGTGCAGCGAGATCTATGATGCATGATCAAATTTTTCCTCTATACCTTTGGGTTGAGGTGAGTGTTGTTGCAGTTTATCTGCAGAACAGGAGTCCCCATAGGATTTTGAGGAAGAAGACTCTGAGGAGGCCTTCACTGGTAGGAGGCTCGATGTTGAGCACATCAGGATTTTTGGTTGCTTGACTTATTCTCATGTCCCCTCAGAGAGGAGGACAAAGCTAGACCCCACATCCCAGCAGGGGATTCTAGTTGGATACTCAGAGGTCTCAAAGGCCTACCGGATTTACATTCCATCACAGTAGAGAGTGGTGGTGAGAAGAGATGTTAGATTTGAGGAGGGTAGATATTTTTGGAGGTCTCTCAAGTCGAGAGTCAGTATTGAGGATGATGCAAAGGCCCATATTGATGTTTCAGAGGGAGCATAGCCTTAGGTGTCTGGTACACGAGTTTCAGGGGTGACAGGGTCACCTTGCACAACTTCAGGTTCACAGTCACAGGGGGTTCAGGCAGAGGGTGTAGAGGCTTCAAAATCTCAAAGTGTTGGGATTAGTGTTTTAAAAACCTGCGAACCCAAACCGGAACTGGCCGATTTTACCGGTTTGATGGCCCACCCGTTCAAACCGGCCAATAAACCGAATCGGCCAGTTTGGTACCAAACCGATCGGTTTCATCATAAACCGGTCAGTTCTGTCCCTAAAACCTAAAACCTAAGATCCCCTAAACCCTAATTCTAGTCAATAAGACACTCTCACTCCCCTCTAAGTGCCTCACACCTCTCTTATTCAACATTTGGGAGCATTTAGATCATGATTCTGAGGCCGAGTTCGAGTTTGAGTCTGAGTCTGAGTCTGAGACAGAGACAGATGATAATGCCGAGGGTGAGGATGCTCATGCCATTTCTACTTATAGAAGTAGTGATGATTGATCATTGATCATGTTGATTAATGAGATAGTGACTTGTAGTCTTGACTCTTGTTAGTATGTTATTTGATGTTGTAGAGGCCATTTAGAGCCTCCTTGACTATGTATTTATGTTTCGATCTCTAGATATGTATTGCACTTGGTGTCATTTTGATATATTCATGAGCATACTTTGGATATGTTGTCTCTAATTGTCTCTAATGCATTGGAAACATGATTTTAAATCTTAAAAATAATTTTTTTTCGTTAAAATTTAAATATTTTATGTATTTTTAAAAAAACTGGTTCATTGAAACAGGTTCGACCGATTCATTATCAGTTTATGATAGCCTTAGACCACAAAGGATTCACCACTGATATTGTAGAAGAAAGCAGGAGAGCATATCATGATCAATACCAAGAATCCTCTGATATAAGAGACGAGGTTTATGAAGACCATTATCAACCCCTTGAAGAGGAGCAAGACCTCTCCCATAATCCAATAGAATGCAGTGAAGATATAACTAGAGACGTGAATTATGAGGATGAAGCACTAGTAACCACTCCTCAATCTAATGAAGCTCTCCAAGATCCTGCCCCTCCTACACAAGATGAAGAGAATGAGGTAAGTCATTTTCCTTTCCATTTTTTTGATGATACCTTGTTCTGTGACTCTGAGAGTGAAGAAGAAATGGAAACCTTGGACAAGCTAGATCCCCTATGTCTCAAGACTGAAGATGTAGAGGAAGATCTCCCACCTGATGAAGCTATCCTAATACTTGAAGCTCGCGCACAGGAAGGATTAAGTGAGGTGAATTATTCCCCCTTCCAAGTTTTCAGTGGTTCTTTACCTTATGATACAGAGAGTACAGAAGTATTGGATATTTTGACTTCTCCATGTTATGATATTGATACTGACATAGCTGATTTTGACGAGTTCATACATGTTGGGAGACGTAGATGGGATGCATTTAGTTATGATATGGATCCCATCTATGACATAAAGAGTCATCTCCAAGTGTTGCCTTTGCAATTATCACAACAAGCTCTTGAACAGTGGCAACAGGGAGATGAGATTTTTACTGACTCTCCACAAACACCCAAGGTTGACCAAGTACAGTATTTGCCTAATGATTTTTGGTCTTACCTTGAAGCCTTTGATGAGTACTCCTTCGAGCACTTAGGTTTACCCTATGAAGATAACTATCAACTGCCACTATGCTCGGATTTTGATAGGAGTAAAAACAATGTTTTCCTAAAGAAGGATTCTCATGATTTTTCACTCCAACCACCTGTTATTACTTTACCATGCTTTTCCATTAAAGGTGTAGTTGGGAAGTACCTTTTTTATGTTGATTTTCCTCCTAGGAAAACCCTAGACTTCGAGGGTTGGTTGGGTACTGTAAGTTTGAGTCAGTTATCTCAGTTTTTCAACTTTCCCTTGATAGTTTTCCAGTCGTCTGCTAGATCTTTGTCGATCCCTTCCTTGACTTCAGAGCGTGAGGATGTCCTAGGTAGCCAGTTTGCAGGCCCTTTTAGTCAGTTTTTTTAACCTTGCATTTTTCATGACCCTTTCTTGAAGTGGATTGAGTACTTTCCTCATAGATGGACTTGGCAGGACTTTATCCCTCGCACCTGCCTCCATGTGTTAGACTTTGAGATTCCTGATGATCTGATACATGTTCTAACCCATGTTATTTTTGTGCTTGACTTATCACTATTTTGGTTTATAATGAAGCACAAAGGCAGGTACTATGGGACGTTGTTGGATTGGCTTCACTGGTTGTTTGAATACACCAACATACAGCCAACAGGTAAGTACTTCACTTTATATCCGCATTTATGATTGCTTTATATATATATATATATATATATATGTCGGGGTGGCATTACCACCCCAATTTTGTTACTGATGTCCCTATTGAGTTGAGCAGGTCTATAGGTTATGCCAGAGATGTTGAGGTTCTCATGCGCTCTACGGTGAGCATATGTCCCCGAGTTGGAGCCAGATGTTATCCCCAATTTCTAGGGATAACTAGGAGATCATGTCTCGAGGCCCACATGTCCTAGACATGGAGTATTGAGAGCAGGATTGACCTGAGCATGGCCTTGGAGGGCCCATCCTTCTCTTCTTTCATCAGATTCGTCTTGTCAGCAGCAGCAGCATCCATCACCATCGACATGGTCTTGTATCGGAGAAGGCTCTTGCTCCATGAGGTAATTGGTGCAGGTATCATGGTATGTGTCACTTTTAATCATTATGACTTTTAGATATATGCATCTTACTCCTTTTATCTCTAACAACTGCTTGGATCTTACATTAACCCACTTGACCATGATTGGGGGGATTGACAGGGTGTCCTAGGAAGCCTGTACCCATACGTTTTGGTTTGCCACTGGGGGGATTTCTGAAGAGACATCGTCCACTCCCATCATACCATCACTTTTTCATCTTATCTCCTGCTCATCTGTCCCATTCCCCTAGTCTGGGCATTAGGATCATATGTTTGTGGGGTTGCACCTTATCTCGTGGGAAGAAGGGGCTAAAGGCCCAGAAGGTAAAAGCAATTGGTAAAATATAAAAGCCTAAAAATGAAACCTCAAGATGCCTTGCCCAGGGATCCCCGAGAAGGCAATAAAAAGCCTCTCAATAAGAAACAAGAGGGACCCAAAGAAAAATAACAAAAATAAGACCTAGCCAAGAGGATAGGGGGTCTCATCATGAGCCAGCCTATTATGTTCATGGGTACCTCACGCACAAGAAGGATGGACCATGCCCAACGGACAGGTACCATTTGGACCGGTAGACATGGGAAGATGATTAGTTCGGACCTCCATGGGGTTGAAGAGCCCATTAGATGGTTGTTGGGACCCCATCAGGGGCAGAGACAGGACAGTGTTTGACCGAGGTCTTGCACCGAAGAAGAAGAGGACTTTCCATCAAGGGCACTTTGGCTGAGCCAGACCTAGGGGGATTGACCCACTTGCAGTTGAACGTTGGCCCCAAATGACCCAGGACATCACCAGAAGGCTTGTGATGTCATCATGAGCATATGGCAGATGGACAGGGTTGTTGGCACGTGTGGCAGCTTGGGAGAGCCCAAAGAGGGCTAACATCTAGCTTTTGGATGCTACACTGACCCCAAAAAGGCCTAACATCTCCCTCAAGAGGGCTTGATGTCTCACTTTTTACTCATTTAGGGTTTTAAAAGAACATTTAATGTAAAAACAATATGATTTTGGTTTAAAGCCTTGTTGGCTAATTTTATGACCTAAAATTAAATTAAAGGTCATGATACAGTATATATTGAGGAGTTTTATCCTCATTTTGACAAAACACACAACTCATTCTCCTTGTGAGATCTGATTTTTGCGCCCTAGTTGGGGTATTTCATCTTTTAAGTGAGGCGCACTTGTTGAAGGAAGAACTTTCTTGGCATATTTGGCATTTCTCTTGAAGGAAGGTTTACAACTAGGGTTTGCATTGCTATTTCTTCATGATATGTAAGTGTATTTTCTACAAAACTTCTTAATTGAATGGTTGTAGACTTGTATTCTTGCATTTATTATAAATTTGTTGATTTAAAACCCTAGGTGACAAGCACACAAGTAGGTCCTTGTTTCATGTCCCCTAAAAGAGAAATATTCAGCCATTGAAGAAGGAAGGAAGAGCCTAGCCTTTGCTACACTCTTTTCACTTTTTCCCTTGTGCTAGTTGTGCTTTTAAAAGTTAAGAAGGAGAATACGTCCCAGGCCTAGGTTATCTACACCTAGGGTCGTCCTGCTTCTAGAGTTTGGTGATAGGGCCTTGCCATTGCAACACTCTCCCTCACCCTACTCTCTTGTCTTGACTTATCCTTTATGCTAGCCGTTTTGCCAAGTTTGACCTAAGGAAGGAGGAAAAAGCATGAGCCCTTGCTTAAGAAACACCAGAGTGAACCTCTTTCCCCTAGGGTTTTGATTCTAGGGCCCTGCCATTGCAGCACCTTAGAACCCTTCCCTCTCATCCTTAGCCTTTTTATCCCTTCAACTTTGCATCCTCTCTTTAATTGACTTCATTTACCCCTAGGCACTGATCTTAGATCCATAATGTTGAAGTGGTAGTGCTCAAACAACTTCTTAAAACTCTTAAATTTGAAACCCTAACTAAGTAGCTAACCCTAATTAGGTTGATGTCATACTTGGTTATTCCATCTTGACACATCACCTTTTGTTGATAAGCAATTAGATGATTGTTAAAAGAATTTATTGAGTAAAGGATTGATTAAATACATTGTTGGCTACATCATCTCAATAGTTATTGATGAATTAATATTACTCCATTGTTATATTGATAAAAATTGATCTCATTGATATCTATTGTTTTAATTGCTTACATATTGATATCAGATAGTTATATGAAGTACTAACCCACTGAATTATAGCCGACATATATTATTTTGCTATTGTCTTTTTTCGGGAAGGTGTTCTCATTTGGGGCTACACTTCATTATTGGTTTATTAGCCGGACTATTTGATCTTGGTGGTAACCTGTGAGGAGGAACTTTTACTTTGGCCTCTTCAAAACCCCAGGTTACCAGGGACGTCTCCCCTGGGCTAATTTCCCTGAATAGAAAGAACCTCCCCATTGTGGTGACATTGGCTGGGGAGGTTCATGTTACGCCAATTTGGCCTCTACCTTCTAGCCATTTGACCTAGCTACAAATTGTGCGATAACAAGTCCTAAAGCTCAGAAGAGATAACGCGTTCAATAGCACAAGAGAGACCCAGATAGTCGGGTTCGCAGTAGAAAGTTCAAAGGTCGAAGCCTTTGAACACTAACAAAATATTCCAAGGCGGAAGAAGTCAAAATCTCAGGAGGAGGAGAGACAACAGTCATCATATCGGTTGTGGAAAGGATCCTGGACCATTAGATCTACGTCCAACGAACGAAGGAAGCGCAGAGGAGAGGAACAGATCACATATGTTGGATCTGAGCATGAAGGACCTACGATTGTTGGATCCAGAGGTAAGTGCACAAGACTTAATCCTTGGGTATATAGGAGGGTGGACTTGTAAAAGTCTCAAAGTCCTGAAGTAACTTGGGATCATCCATCGTCAAGGAGGAAAGGTAGTGTAAGATCCACAATTTCGGAAGTTTGTGGACATGGAGGGCTCAAAAACAGCCGAAGTAAATCTTGGTCGTTGATCGCCATGAGGGGTATGTGTCAAGAAATCGTGCATTTCAGGTAAATGCACTCCTGGAAAAAACTCCCAAAGCCCAAAGAGCAAAAGAGATTTGGATCGTTAGATCTAGAAAGGGTACGTGGCAACGGATCGTAAACTCCGGGAGAAAGTACTGCAGGAGAAAAGTGAAGGAGAAGTTTGAGATTTGAGATCACCGAAGCTTCAACAGCCGAAGTAGCTGGGAGTAGTTGATCTGGATTGGACAGATGTCACCAGATCGTGAACTTCGGAGGATTGTACTCCGCGGTTTTTGTGAAGTTGTGTTTCAGAATGTCCCGAAGCGTCGAAGCCCGAAATGTATAAGGGTTGTTGATCCGAAGGAAGGAACGTGGATCGTTGATCTGCGAGGAAACATGTGGAGGACGGAGATTCACTCTATTGGACAACCGTTGGATCAAGGAGGACAGGTGTTAGAGGATCCGACACTCTGGAAGGATTCACTCTGGAGATTTGTGGTTGTTGAGATTTGAAATCGCCAAAGGCCGAAGTCCCGAAGCAGATGATAGCCATTGATTTGAAAGTGGACATGTGGCGCCAGATTTGGAACTCCAAGTACGGAGCACTCCGAAGGAAAGCAAGGTTGAGATCATTGAAGTCCTGAAGGAGATCTCAAGCGTTGATCGAGGAGGAGGTTGAAGGACCGTTGATTCGATCGAGGAGGCCAAAGTCCCAAAGTGGGAGCAGAATCGTCGATTGAAGGGGATGAATGGCAGACGATCTGCCATTTTGGAGAAATTACTCCGGAAGATAACTAGTCAGAGGTAGCAAGGGTTTGAGAATTGAGATTCCCGAAATCCGGACTCGCAGAAGAAATTGTAGCCGCACATCTGAAGCGACAGGTTTCAGTAGATCTTTCACTCCGGAAGATAGTTGTTGAGAAGGAAGCGAGAGTTGAGAATTGAAACTCCCGAAGGTCGAAAAGTCAGAATCAATAGCAGCCGCTGATTTGAACGGGAGCTACGTGTCGACAGATCGTGGAGATATGGGATCGCGCGTTTACACAAGGACATAGCCCAAGGCCATACGAAGGAAGAGGCTAGTGAAAAGGATTTATTGCCCGCAAAATGAAGAGCGCCCAGAGCGTGCAAATAGAGGGTGCGGGTATCATGAGACTTGTACCTTAGGAGTAAAGGGGCCTGTGTATAATTGTTTTGGGTTCAATCAAGAACTCGAAGAGTCGATCCGACTCAGAACAAAGAAAGATCCTAGACTGGGAGGTCGCAAAGCCCCAGTGGGGAAAGGTGGGTTGCATCAGGTGGTATCAAAGCTGATTTTCATCTGTAAATTTCAGGCGAAGGAGAAAAAGGAGAAAGTCATTATCTTTGTTTTCAGGTAGCAGGCAGGACATAAAGGATATATTTCGATACCATCAAGTGGTATCAGAAGTTGAATTTCATCTATATGCAGCAGGTGAAGGAAGGCAGAGTGTCGGTGCTATGTGTGGTGATTGTTGCAAGGTGTGCAACATGTAATAGACAGTCCGATGAGCTGTGAGAGAATATGGAGATGCTCTCGGATGTAGATTCATGCATCATAGGCTTTCCAGGAGGGAAGGTAGAAGGTGGAAATAGATACTGAAGGCCATGAGCGTGGTCGAAGAGAAGACCGCAAGAAAAAATGCAATCCACAAATGGATCTGTATCTTGATGAGATAAGAGCAAGGATGGAGAGGCTAGCATTGAGGATGCAAAAATAGGAAAAGGTACATTGGAGGTACGAATTTCCTCTGAACAAGAAGGCAAAATGGCTTGATCAAAAGTTGTTGGCCAGAAAGCAACAACAAGAGTTGATAAGGTGGTTGATGGAATTAGAAAATCCCAATGACACAGAGGAGGAACTGATTCACATCTGTGAACCAGAAATTGGGAGACACCTCAGTGATGAGGAGGAGGTGAGATCAGATAAATATCTCATAAACTTCCAGGAGAGTAGAGATGGATTTTCATATTTTCAGGTGGGCAATAAAATGAGATTATTGGAGGATCTCATAGACTGTGAGGAGGACAACAGTGGAAATTCATATTCTCAGGTGGGCAATGATATGAGATTAGCAGAGGGTTTTGTAAACTTGCAGGTGGGAAAAAATGGACTTTAAAGTTTCCAGGTGAGCAATGGAAAGAGATCAGTCGAAGGTCTCATATACTACCAGGCGGGCAGAAGAGAAGTCCCAAATTGCCAAGTGGGCAGGGGGAAAGAAATGAGATTGTCTAAAAGTTTCAGGAGCTCAGAAGTGGGTTCAGGTCAACAAGGAGTGATGATAAGTGAAGATTCATGTGGGTTTGCAGATCATATGAATGAAGATGATGAGAAGTTAGAAACTTCCACCATCAAAGAAGAAGATCAAAGGAGCATTCTGATTATTGGAAGGATCGAGACATTCCTACCAAACAACCAAGTAGAGGCCAGTGCACATGATGAAAGTTCAACAGAAGAAGAAAGACAGCTAGCAAAAACTATCAAAGAGGAAGAAATGAAGCAGACATTGATGTCTACCCCAGCAGAAGGAGAAGAACATTCATAGGAATGGCTCAAAATTTTCAGCCAGGAAGCATGGCTGCAGCACTGAAGCCTGCAGCAGAAGGGAAGAAGACAGCATGGATTTTGTTGATCTGTATGAAGAATTAGGATCCCTAGACAGAAGGGTAATGGTACAAAGCCAACACATCCAATAGATCAGGTTGGAGACAGATGGAGGAGCATACCAGCCCGAGGAACAGTTGGAAGAAGTTGGACTTGAACCAACGCAAGAGGAGATGACAGAAGGTAATTTGTCAGAGGAGGAAGTCAAGCAACAACTCAGTGAGGAGACTACAGAACTGGAGTCTGCAGTAGAGTGGAAACTTAGTGCCACAAGGGGAAATAAAGACAGCATGGGGGATCAAGATGATCTACCCACTAATAAGGAAGACTTGCAGCCAAGAAGACTGCACAAGAATATCCAGCCATTAGAATAGTTGGACAGCGTGATAGAGGAAATAAGAAGGCTGATGTTGAGATTAGCAAAAGCAGTCAGCAAAGGGAAGTTGAACAGGGGAGAACCTGCAACAGCAGCAGGGAAGAAGGAGAAGAAGAAGTGGCGACATAGTTGGAGAGGAGCAAGAGGACAACTCCAAGGGAGAGTTTGGGATCCAGGAGAATTTCAACACAGGAGAAGAGGAGCTCATGAGCGGGTGCTCATGATTTTCCCAGTAGTGGAGTTTGATGAAAGATCATAGCTCCACCTCAGCAACGTGCCAACATTCTAGCACATCAATGCGTCAACATTCCAGCACATCAACGCACATTTCATAGAGGGAGAGGCATTAATTAACCCTCCCATTTTTAAATTTGAAATATAATCTTATACGGATTCATGTTGTAAGCTTGAGTGAAAACCAAGACATATCTCTGAACAGATATAAGATAAGGTCACCTTTAATGGATGTGTTGTGCTACTTATATGATTAGTATAATGCACTCATTAATTATCAATCCGGGATTCGTAATCAATAGAGTTACAAGACACCAGTAAGAAAGGTAATTCTAATGTCATGAGCATAGAACTATTCTAAATTATGCATGTTGGAAACAAAGAAAGCTAGCAAACCAAAACACACTTTGGTTGTCTTTCACAAAGAGACTATCTACTCCATTATGGCACATACAAGTATGAGATGGAGTTCTTTTGACAGATCAACTCTGCTATCTGACCCAGAAAGTTAACTATGCAATCACATTTATGAAAGGGAAATCAAACATCAATCATCAAGACATAACATGGGTAGTTCAATAGTCAATATACTGAGTATGTTGTGGTTCACAATGTGTTGTTGTGAACTTCGCCAATTCTCCTTCAAATATGTCTGACTACAGTTGCCAACATTCATTTCCCTGAAACAAAATCAAATCCATAAAACAGAGAGAGCATATGCAAAACAGAGTAAGTAAAGATCTCTAAACATCATATAATCGAAACTCTAAACTAAACTATACTGCTATCATCTGAAAGGATCAAAGCTTCATCTAGTCTAACATCTATACTATTGAAATCAACTACTAACACTAATCTATAAGGATGTTGACCTTTGTTGGGCGGTGGGCCCTTGCCGCTTCAACAGGTTAGCGACTAGAGTCTACAGTAAACTTGCTTTCAATCCACACATTACTCTTACTCAAACTTCAAAACATAGAATCAAACTATGCTAACAACTCAACTCACATTCATTCATAAACGATCAAAACATGGAGACAAATGGCATCCTTCTATTAAACTTCAACTCAAAATATGGTCTACAATATGTAACGTTGCTTCATATGCTATGTTATGATAATTCTCTACTACCTCCACCATCATCGCCATGACTATTTAAACAGTCTTAGTCCTGATCTTAGTCGTGAAACACAAGGAGGTGAAATCTTTAGCAGATCAGTGAATTGTCAAATTTACATATTTGGTTACATATTTTAAGCTTCATCCTTATGACACGAAGTGTATGAGGATGAAGAAAAAACAAACTAGCTTAACATAGCCTTGCTATATCTTTGATGATTCAACAAACATCCAACAATTATCTTGGTCACGATCTGGAGCTAAACTTGGTATATTATGCTTCCTGTATTTGTACCGAATCGTGACAGATGAGATTCGGTAAATGGTACCGGATCCAAACAGTATGCAAGTGGTTGGTATCGGACTAGAAAAATCTGCGGCCGCTGGTACTTGATCACGACAGTGAAAAGTTCAATACCAGATCTGAATGGAAGGTGTGCTTGGTACCGGATTCAGATAGTGACAATCTGGCGCATAAGTACCGGATGGCTAAGTTGACACAGAAACGTTGGACTCATCTAGAGGTCAAAGGTTACACGTGGAAATTTAAACATTAGTACATGAAACATTTAGTCTCCTAGCTCAATAAACCACAAAATGCATGAATTCAATTATACTTTACCTTATGACCTCATCAATGGCTAATGGTAATGTTCTTTGTCATTTATCCAAGCTTAGGTAGGCCAAAAAGGTATAAATGAGGAGTATGATAGGGTAGTGGGGATGTCAATTTAGAGGCTCAACATTCCCCCATGCCAAAATCATTGCATGTCCTCATGCCACTGAAACGAACTCAAAATTTTCAAAATTTGAGACTCCATTATTTTTACTCCTGTGGATCAATGATGTTGATGGCTGAGGCTTCTACTTTCAGCTCCCTTTTTATGACCCTAACGTATTGTAATGGTCTTAGTACCTTCTTAAGCTTATTAGAATTCTCTTCATGGTCATCATGAAGTTGATGGTTGGTTTCCTTCAGTTGCTCATTTTCCTTTTTGATATACCTGTCCAGTAGTTGGTATTCCTTCACTTCTTGTTTGAGTTCCTGGTTTTTCTTTTGCAACTCCCCAATTTTTTTCTTCATCTGTTCTTTTGTTAAGGTCCTTTTTGGCCCCATTGTTTCTGGTTGGGTGTATTCTCCACTTCCTCCCTCATCCCACATAAAGTAAATAGTAACTTGTTCCTCATTCAAGCTAGGGATGTCATCCTAGACTGATAGGTCTTCAAAAGGGGAGGTAAGATCTATTGGGTCTTCATGTGTATGAGGATTGGAAACTACTTTTCCTCTCTTTGACATGCTCCTTGTGGTTCTTTTACAAGGGGGTAATGGATCAGAGGTGCTCACAAGCTTCATTTTCTTCTTTTTTGTTTGTGGAATGGTTACAAGGAATTGTTCTATAGACCGTTCATCTTTATTTTCTGAGCTATTCTTCTTTTTCCTCACAGTTTTTGTCTTATGACCCTTCTTCTCAAGTGATATTGTTGAGGTCTCCTCCACTAATTTGGATTTACCTTTTAATTCTTGACTTTTAAAAATCTTATCGACTATGGAAGAGGGCCCTTCTTGTTTACTGGATTTATCTTTTTGGCTCACTGTTCTGGAGGGCAATGGAGTTACCTTATCTTTCTTGCCCTTTTTCTCTTGAGGTTCCTTATCTTTCTCTAGAGCAGTTTGGGCTCCCTCTACAGGTTTGTTTTCTGTGGGAAGATGTTGAGTGATGAGGATTTTCCAGCTAATCTCTTGCTTCTTGATTTCTTGTATAACTAACATCTTAATAAGACCTTGATGGTAAATGTTGGTCTTCTCAGTTTTGGATAGGGATTTGACACCTCTTACCATCTTGTTCAGAATCATCCATAAAAAATATGGGAAATCAATTTCAGGACCTCCTTCAAACTGTAACAGAAGCCTAAGATGATATATGAAGGTTACAACATACCTGCCCTCACAAGTGAGGAATTGTTGAAGACTAGCAAGCATTGGGCGATGCTCTTCCTTGATATAGTTCCTAGGAATCCCATTTTTCCAATCAGGGTGTTGATGGTCTTCCTTCAGAAATCATTGGCACATTTCCTTGTTGATTCCTACTCCTTTGAAATACTTGGCTCCTCTGTTAGGTAATCCCGTGGCTTCCCTTAAGGTTTCTTCATTGAATGTTAGATGAAGATTTCCTATGTGCACAATCTCTCCATTGTAACCCTAAATAAATGCTTGAGATACCTTCTCATGAAAACCTGTGAATTTCTCCAAAAATGGCATCCATCTCGCTCTAGCATACTTATCTCTACATAGATGGAACTCCTCGGTCTCCCTATAAATCTGGAAGACCGGTTTGTGTCTACTCACGACCATCTTTATGAACTGTGTGAGAATCGGGTTATGGCGCAAGGGTTTGGTCAACTATAAGGGTAAGGGTTTGGTACCGGATATCGTAGAGAGGAGTAGGCTCGGAACTAGAGAAAGGTTGGTAATGGCAAAAATATGGTGATGGCGTCAATAATTCAAACGGTGAGTTTAAGTAAGATGTCACAAAGGAAAATTAAGACAAGATGAGGCTCATCTAGATGGCTTTGCCACCCAGATAAGCCATTTCATTTATGCCCATTAGTGCAATGATGGGAACGTTGGGTGTCGAAGCATCATTGTTGTTTGAGATAGGTGATTGGACTTCTGAGCGGTGAATTTGATGTTGAATCGTGACTCATGACATGAGATATGTTCGTGATTGCTTAAGGATGAAGCACGTTCATGGCTCACCATTACTAAGCATGCTGCATATTCACACGTTTAATGTGATTTTGTCTTCAATCATTTTCAAGCGCTTATGTGATGAGAGGATTGATTAAGGTTAAGCATATGGGTATGAGGGAAGTGAAAGTTAGGTGCATGGTTTTAACACTAAGGTCATAAGATGTAGTATACCTTTTCATACCTATTGTAGTTTTATAAGCAAAGGAAAATAAATAATACCATGTTGCCTTTGCTTTTACCATTGTATAATCAATACCCATAGCATATGCGATTGCCTTTGTATTTGAAGCTTGCAGATTGTCAGAGTTCATCTTTCTAGGCTGGATTTTTTTGGAAGCTTGGTAATGGAATTTCCTTTACTTCATGAAACTTCTTTATTCTTTGCTTGTCTTCTTTTGTGTCTAGTTCTGTAGGGTTGTAGAGTGAACATGCTAGTTTCTGAAGATGAGATGTGAGTCTGAAAAAGAGTTCTAAAAGAGCTCTTTGACCCTCCCCCATGCCAAGGATGTTGCATATCTTTATGCAAGAAGATTTAACACATTGTATCATAATGGAAGAAAAATGATAAGAGAAAAGAAACCAAATCAAATTCCAAAAGTACATTTATCACCTAGCATATGATCACATGCCTAAAAATTTTGAAATTGCCTTTCTTTTGATGACTTATTGACAAGGGTAGCATTCAGCAGTGAAAATAGGGAGGTTTTTATATTTTTTCCACCAGAGTAAATCCAACCTAACTTGCTTCAGAGATTTACTCTTATTAGATGTTATGGATAAATTTCACAGTGTAAGTAGATTAGACTCCCTAGTTAGGGCTCCACTCTTAATAAGTTTCTTTCTTAGGTAATGTAGGCTTTAGATGTCAGACCGGTAAAGTTGACTTAGGGTAATTCTCAAATGGACATTTGCTTGTAGTAATTATCTTGTTTGTTAATCTGGAGTTTGTATCTCATAAATGTCAACAGTGACCTTTGCTTGTAGTGTTCATTTGTTTTAGATGACAAAAGTGAATTTTTCAATTAGACTAGTATAGATGAGACATTTCTCAACTAGAACCTACTGCCAGCAAGCCTGTTCAATACTCCGGTGGGGTAGTTGTGATAATTAGTGACAGACATCCTTTCCCAAGGCAAAATGTCCCATTGCCAACAGGCCTGTTCAGTACCTTGATGGGTTTTCGTAGTCATACCACAGACCGGTACCCGCTGCCAGCAAACCTATTCAGTATCCCGGCGGGTTAGTCTCTTAAACCCTTTTTCCATCAGAGGCTTCTTGTCCATAGTCACCTATTTCAGTTTTTATTAAAGAGTGCTTTTGCACAGTGACAGGGGAGGCTCATCTAAAAACCTTCTTACAGGTTGGGATGGTATTGGGTTGGAAGGTGTATTCTCTTATTTGAATGTCTTTAAAGATTTGTCTGAAGGAAAAATAAACTTATGTATGCATATTAATTCTTTAGAGCGATCCAGATGTATAATTTTGCCTGAGTTTGTCCATAAGAGAATGACCTAAATTTACCTTAGGGTACTCATACATCCTCTTCTATAAAAAAATTCTGAGTCTGCCCATGACAGAGAGTGTTCATATACTCATATGTTACTCTTTAGTAAAGATAATCCAATGAATACTATTGAAGTCTAATTAGGGTGAGATAGTTACTTGTAGGCTAATATATTTTTTATCCCTTTAATCATGCTGAAATATTGGATAAAGGAAAGCTCTAGACTTTGAAGCAGATTATGCATGGTTCTTTTAGGAATCATAGGTAAGGATTATGTCTTCTTTGTCAAGCAACATAACCAAAAGAAATTAAAGATTCTTCCTTTTAGCTAGCAACAGAACAAAAAGAAATTAAAGATTCTTCCTTTTAGTTAGCAACAGAACCAAAAGAAATTAAAGATACTTCCTTTTAGTCAGCAACAGAACCAAAAGAAATTAAAGATTCTTCCTTTTAGCTAGCAACAGAACCAAAAGAAATTAAAGATACTTCCCTTTAGTCAGCAACAGAACCAAAAGAAATTATTGCTTCATAAAGGTTTTCATTTGATGTTGCATTAGGCTTCTTGGTTCCAGCTTAAGTGGTTACTGCATGGCTTCATCCTTTATATTAATTGTCATAAGATTTTGAAATATGTGTAGCATTCCTTTGTCAATTAGGTGATGTGTCCTAATAGTATCGTATAAGTACCGGACTTATGGTACCGAACTTATGGTATCGGACTTCGAGTACCGGAATTCTGGTACCGGACCAACACAGGACTATTGGTACTGGACCAGAACATAGTATTGTTGATGCCTACAAACTGATGTTTAGCAAGTTCATGAAGGATCAAATAAATTATAGAAATCTACTTACAAAGATAAAATGAAAAAGTAAAACAAAAGGAGGTAAGAATCCATTGTTACCTTCATCTTATTAGCAAAACACAATCCACACCTATGTACAAAATTTTTTTTAAAAGTAAACCAATCAATCAATGTGGATCAGTAGGAAAGTCTCATTCCTTACTGATCACCTGCATATCTGAATTATGTAGTATACGAGTCAAAAATTCCTCTCTTGACAGGGGTTTGTTATAAATTCTCAACCGGTGACCATTCACAAGTAAAGGAGTCTGATGTTCATCAATTGTCTTTATCCTGATTGAACCATTATCATAGACAGTGTCAATTTCGTAAGGTCCCATCCAACGAGTAGTTAACTTACCTTTGAAGTTCTTGAATCTAATGTCATACAATAGGGCCCAATCTCCTTGTTGAAAAATTTTCTTTTTGAGATACTTGTCATGCCATTTTGTTCTCTACTCTTGAATGAGGGTGGTTCTTTGAAGTGCTTCCTGCCTAATTTCGTCCAGCTCATTAAGCTATAAGAGTCTTTGTTGTTGGGCTTCATCCAAGTTCATGCCAACTTGTACTGCAGTCTTGAAGGTTTTGATCTGGAATTCTATGGGGAGAAGCACATGCTTCCCATATACTAACTCGTAAGGTGTATGTCCTGTTGTATTCCTCCAGGTGATTCTATAAGCCCATAAGGCTTCTAGTAATCTGTCAGCCCAATCCTTGTGGTGTAGTTGTACTATTTTGGTAAGAATGGACTCAATAACTTTGTTGGTAGATTCTACTTTTCCATTTGCCTGTGGATGGTAGGGTGTAGATTTCATGTGTTTGATTTGGTACTGTTCTATAACAGCTTTGACTAGATTAGAGGTAAATTGAGTACCCTGATCAGTCACAATTTCTCGATGTACACCAAATCTAGTAAATATGTCATTAAAAAAGAAATCTACCACTAATTGTTCACTTGCAGCTGGTAAAGCTTTTGCTTCAACCCACTTAGTCACATAGTCAGTACATACAAGTATATACTTTTTTCTTTTTATATGCAGGGTTAATGGGACCTACAAAATCTAATGCCCATTTCTCGAAAGGCTCAATGACTACTTAGGCTTGAAGTGGCATTTGGTCTCGTGCAGTAGGCTTACTCATTCGTTGGCATTCATCACAATTGGATACATAGGTTTTAGCATATTTGAAAATATGAGGCCAATAATAACCAGATTGCAGAACTTTATAAGCGGTCCTTTTGTCTGCGAAGTGTCCTCCACAAGGACCATCATGGCAAGCTTGCAAAATATCATGAATTTCATCTTCCCTTACACATCTCCTGATTACCAAATATGGTCCTATTTTGTAGATACAACCATTGTGCCACATGTAGTTTGCACTTAGCTGAATTACTTTTGTTTTTCTCTAGGAGACAATTTCTGAGGCATCTTCCCTATCACAAGATAGTTAGCTACATCTACATACCAAGGAGTGAATGTAGAAATAGCAAACAAATTTTCATCAAGGAAGTTATCATCTACTGATGTGTTATCTCCCAGATGAATCATTCTAGATAAGAAATCAGCCACAAGATTATCCTTACTCGGTCTATCAATAATATTGATATTAAACTCTTGTAATAATAACAGTCATCTTGTAACTCTAGGGTTTGTTATAGGCTTGTTCATTAAGAATTTGATGGTTGAATGATCAGTGTGTACAAAAGCTTGATATCCTGTAATATAGTGTCTAAATTTATTAATAGCATGGACTACAGCTAACAATTCTTTTTCTGTGACTGTATAATTAACTTCGACTAGGGACAGATTTTTACTGACAAAGTAAATAGCATAAGGCATTTGATTTTCCCTTTGTCCAAGAACTGCTCCAAGGGGTGTGTCTGAGGCATCGGTATAGATATGAAAAGGAATGGATCAATTTGGTCCTCGTAATACAGGGGTAGTTGACAATTTTTGTTTTAGAATCTCAAAAGATACTTGGCATTCATCATCCCAATTAAATCCGGCTTCTTTAGATAATAACTTGAATAAAGGGGTAGCTAAGCTTGTGAAATTGGGAATGAATCTTCTATAGTAGCCAGCATGCCCTAAAAACATGTGAACTTCCTTTTGTGAGGAAGGTATTATGATTTGTGTGATAATATGAATTTTCGCAGGATCAACTCTCATTCCAAAGCCAAAGATGTGATGTCCCAAAACAATACCTTCAGTGGGCATCATTTTTTATTTTTCATTACTTAGGGAAATATTAGTTTCCTTACACCTAATCAATACTTTTTCCAGGCTGATCAAAGCTTCCTGGAAGTCATTTCCATGCACTGTAAAGTCGTCCATGTAGACTTCTACACAATCGTTGGTCAAGTTAGATAAAATGGCTAGGACAGCCCTTTGAAAAGTAGCTAGGGCATTGCAAAGTCCAAAAGGAAGGACCCTATAAGAATAGGTTCCCCAAGGGCAGGTAAAAGTGGTCTTCTCTTGGTCTTTAGGTGCTATTTGTATTTGGTTATAACCACTAAACCCATCTAGGAATGAAAAATACTTCTTTCCGGACAAGGTATCAAACACCTGATCAATAAATGGTAGGGGAAAATAATCCCTATGGGTGGCTTTGTTCAATTCCCTGAAGTCTACACATATTCTCCACTTACCATTTTTCTTGGGAACTATGACAAGTGGAGATACCCATTGACTATCTGAAATGGGGTATATGAGATTGGCTTGAAGGAGTTTTTGCAATTCTTTATTTACATTATCTTTGAGGGTTGGATTCATCCTTCGTTGAGGCTGTCTAACTGGTCTGATTTGGTCATTAATGTAAATATGATGTGTGCATGTGTCAGGGTGAATGTCTTTCATGTCTGCATAATCCCATGCAAAGGCATCAAATTGTCTTTGGAGCATTTCAATTACTTGTGTCTTTTGTTCTGGTTCCAAACTAGAGTTGATATACAAAGGTTTTC